>BRDA01003874.1:1473-26073 GCA_036984385.1 Crenuchus spilurus
TTGTCATCTTTTCATCCCTCATTCCTCCCATTGACTTCCATTCATTTTCACATACACTCAAGCCACAGAGTTTGTGTCCCAACAGCCACAAAAATTGATGTACTCCATCAGGGCAGGTAAAAGAGCTCTAGTGCAGAGCCATACTGACCCGCATTTTTCTTTTTGTCATCTTTTCATCCCTCGTTCCTCCCATTCATTCCCATTAATTTTCACATACAGACATGGCAACCACCTCAGATACCATAGCAACCGCATTGGGTGCCACAGCAACCGCCTTGTGTGCCACAGCAATCGCCTTGTGTGCCACAGCAACCGCCTTGTGTGCCACAGCAACCGTCTTGGATGCCATAGCAACCGCCTTGGGGGCCATAGCAACTGCCTTGGAGCCCATAGCAACCACAACAGATACCACAGCATCACCTTACAAACCAACTGGAATACCTTAGCTTGTGGGCCATGTTAGCAATGCGCAACATCCCGTGTTTCCTTCAGGAAATGCACTTTTCTAGTTAGTTAATGTTAATGCCAACAGGAACGAGTAAAAGAAATGAAGAAAGGCCAGCACACCGGAGACCCCCAGCACTCCCTCTTAATCTATCCTTTATCGTTTGTGACAGAAAGCTCAGAGGGCAGACTTCTCTCATGTGTCTGTTATTTGTTTGTTATACTGGATATTTATGCATATATAAATAATTTCTTGTTTTTAAGAGGTTGTCAAGCGATTGCTGTTAATGTGTGTGTTTAGTCACATTGATACCATACTGTATTTACATACTACATTTTGTCATGTAAAAGTTAAATAAATACAAAGTGTTTTGGAAAAAGAAAAATGGGTCAACTTTCTTCCACAATATCTGATGTCATTGTCTTATTAAATGTAACAAAATCTAAACACTATTGTTTTATTAAAATAACAGTAAGCAGTCTAAAAATAGCTCTAATTTAAAATAGTGTAAGTAAAAAATACAACTAAAATTAGATAAAGTATTTTAAACATTTAATTGACTAAAACTAGACTAAAATGTTTTCAGTTTTTGTCAACAAAAACTAGACTAAAACTAACAATAACTAAATGACTAAAATTTGACTAAAACTAATATACATTTTACTCAGAAGACTAGGACTAAAACTAAATCAAAATCACCTGTCAAAATTAACACTGGTGCAAATACATTTAAATGTCTCCTACCGGAAACACGTATTGCAACAATATATGCATGCAATACATGCAACATGTTATGTTATTTTTCCAGTATGTTCAACAAATAAAATAAATACAAAATGTGTATTTTAGTTTGTTCTCAGAAGAACTCGAGTTTATTCATTTGCAACGAGAAAGTCAACAAGACCTGTCATTTGATCAGGTGTGTCCAAACTTTTACTGTGAACATATAGGAAATACGCACGTAAATATCTAACAAAGACAAAACAAGAGAAAGAAATGTGGTTAATGCTTAATCTTGTGGCAACAAAGAGTCGAGTGAACGGGTTGAACAGTAACTAAAGACGTAAACCTTTGTGACTTTTTGTGGTACATACTTTCTTTCCTCAGAACTACAGCGGAGGCGTTATACTTAATCCCACCCGCATTCAATTAAAGATCCGCCTCTTCGGCACTATGATTGGTTATTTGTTTCTCTCCTTCTGCGCTGGGAATGGCTAATAGTTCATCTGCCCCTCGCGCTTGCTTGAGCCAATAATAGTGCAGAAGGCGGAATGAAACTGTGCGCCACTAGCCAATCACAACACAGAATGGGCGGGACTCGGATTGGATACGGGTGGAAGAACGGGAGAAAAAACCGTTACGATAAAGCAAATTCATTACTCGCGAGCGTTCCTGAGATACGAAAGTGCAGGACACAAAGAGCGAAAACACACCAAAAAATAACAGAAAACCTCAGAAAACAAACACGTATCTCTTCAGAAACCGTTCATCACCTCAGACATACCCGAAAGGAGTAAATAATAATTTCAAATGTGTGTGAAAATATCGCCTTAGTCGTCAGGGTTTTGAGGTACATTTGATGACTCGTTGTAACGGTTAAACCGGCCACTTCAGTCTCTGACAGAGGAAGGATTTAACAAGATGAACAACAAAACTGACAAAGAAAACGAAAGCAGTGAATACAACAACCACGAGGAAGAGGTGAGTGTCAGTTTTACTGTAACGTGTGCCTGTTCATCTGCACTGGGACAGACTGCTGGGCAGAAAGTCTCAGGTAAGATGTCAACATCAGTAAATGATACAGAAATAACATTTGGCAGTTTTCTTTCCTGTCCACTTTAATTAGCTTATTGCTGAACACTAAATCAACAATGGCATTGACTGTCCTTTCTGGTGTTAGCATGCAAATGGGATGCTAGCATGACTTAATTTTAAATAGTATTATTAAACCTAAAATTTCATTTTTTAGAAGAAGAATTAATGGAATTAACCTGCAACTATAAGGCCATAAAAGTGACATTTCTTTCCTTCATTAGAACGGAATGTGACATCAGTAAATTAATTTTACTGTTTTATAAGCTAAAGTTTGACTTTAGTCTAATCTAATAAAGTTTCTTGTACACTCTTAAAAGAGATGGTTCTTCAATGGGTCTTTGGTAAAGAAAATGCAAAACGTGTTCTGCTATAGTTACGATGTCAAACTTGTAATAATAATAGAACACTTTTTGGTGCTATATAGAACCATTTTCAGAAAGGTTCTTTATAGAACCATTTACAGCACTTTCCTCGTCAATCTGAAGAACCCTTTGGGTTCTTTGGGTGTTCATGGTTATATATAGAACCATTTTCTTTACTAAAGAACCCTTGAAGAACCATATCTTTTAAGAGTGTTCATTTCAAATGTATCATGTAAGTCGGCAAATCAGTCAAGACCTCAGGAAAAGTTTCTCAGTTTTCTGGCCAGTTAAAGCTTAATTCTTGTAAAACTAACTAAAAAGCCATAAAACCTGCAGTTTAAATTTCATTTAACTACAGATATGACAAAAGTATACATTAGGAAAAGTCAAGCTCCAATTGTTGAGATCTGAGTCATTAGGATTCCAGTTTATTAATCCAGTTTCCAAGCTGAGTGTTTATTTGAGTATCCATGCTGGAGTTACCTCAGATAAGCTGGAAAGGAGGTTTCTTGGCAGTTTGCCTGTTGTTCATATTAAAAATCTTTGTATAAGGCTTTTGCAATCAAATGCTGCATCAGATTTCCCAATTAAGATCCCAGCCGTCAGCTCCTAGTCATTTACTTTGGCTGGGATGCTGTGTTTCCTACAATATCCTGATTTTCTCTCAAGAGCCAAGAGATACTGCATGTGTCAGTGGAGTTAGATGGTGTTCATTTGCACTTTATTTACTTTGGGATTAGGATCAGTTTATATGGCTTTTCCTGAATGACTCATCAATGATTTCATACATGCATGTAGTCATGCCACTGTTCTCTGTACGTGTTGTATAGGTGCTTTAGGTACATGACTAATATGCATGTTTTGTATGCGATACAAACAGGCATGTTAATATGATGTGTTCAGTTAAAAAAGAAAATCTAAAATCATCCAAACCACAAACTACCACGTGTAAAAAGATGGTAGTAGATTAACTTACACAAAGTTGTAACAGCATATAAAGTCCATATAATCATACTCATTGTCCTATGCTTTAGAATCCTGACTGTTGCTGTTGAGGTTTGGTTTGAAATGAATTCTCTTTCTTTATGCCAAGTAGAGTGAAGTATCAAAGTAACTATGCTTCTCACATCAATTTCCAAGGAATTCCAGTAAATGTGTAAACAAACAAAACAAATTCATACTGTGGCAGTTTATTCCAAAACAGGTGATCAGCTTCTTTCATGCACTCAATATCGTTAAAATATATTTCAGCTGGAGTGTGGGTTTTTGTTTAGAGTGAAAGTAGCTAGTTCATAATTTACATTGATACATTAAAACAAGGGGAAAAAAAGCATCCAAGCACACCATACATCCTGGTGATGTAAAACTCTCAGATATGGGAAGTTTCTTAAGGTTATCTTGACTTATAATCGAATTATGGTTCTAGCATGCCCTCTAACAGGAAAGAGTCATATGACTATGCTGACCTTTACAATACTTTTCTTTCTTGCCTTTTATACAAAATCTTTGACAGCTATCAGACTTGTGATTTTGACCTCTTTTGTGCTACTAGACATGATTTTAAGGGAGGGTAATTTAGAATTCAGATTTTAATACTGATAGCAAATGCAGTACCTCAATGCGCAACACCAAACAGCACTATGGACTTAATAAACACAAAGTCTCATCATTGTCTAAACCCTAAATTTTCATTGGGTTGAACCCAGATAAATGTTAATTTTTTTATTTAGTTTATTTAACATGTACATTTTAAGAGTAGATGTATAATTCTGTCCAAATTACCGGTATCTCTATAACATTCCACTTAAAGCTAGTCAGTGTAATAGTTATCATTATTGTATTGAATAAAGGCACCAATCACCACAGTACTGCAACAGTGACACTGACAAAATTTGTGCTTATAATAACTGTTCATTCAACTGTGTTTAATTCAGACTTTTTTATGATTTGGCATTCAAAGTATTAAAATCATACACAAGAATGAGTGAATGAGGTAAAACCAGTTATCCCTAGAACAACCCTATTATCCCTAAAACAATCCAGGCAATTAAGTATGTGTATTTCCATGGTATTAGTGCTGCTACTTCCTTATCAAATTTACTATAAGAGGGCATAGGTTCCTGTAGTTTTAGACATTGACATCAGTCGATAAAATTGATGAAAGATGATAAACAAAAGACTCTTGGATAACACAGGGGAGCCCATTATGAGACAGTATATAGCAAAATAAAAAAGATGATGTTTTCTTTGAAGACAGCTAGTAACAATATGGTAATTTTCTGAAAACAAAACATTCTGCACATTTATATTGCATATATTGTACTTTAAGTTTAGAAAGTTAGAACATTGCGTACAACAATATGTCAGAAAAAGTTATTATTGGAGTGCAACATTAAAATCTAAATCTAAAATTATATTGGCCACAACATCTGGTGGACATATATTATTACCATATATTGCCTTCCAGAGTACACTGAAGAAATTGTTATATTGTTTAGAACACAAAATGGGTTTTACAGGCTTATTTCATCCTCATTTATACTGAATGTAAACAATTGGCACAGTTTCAATTTGCAAATCTGAATGTTAATATTATGTATTGTGATGTAACTCAATGTTCCATTTTTGCTATATCACCCACCCATACAAGTAATGGATCGGTGAGAAGATCCATAAAAGTAGCCAAAGTATGATTATCTCTTCAAGCTGTTTTTCTGAGTGTATGTATGTGTGTATCCCTCTGTGTCACTATACATGTCAGCAAGAGGGCAGATGATGCTTTGTGTTTATAATGTGTCTTCGCTAAACTGCTCTTTGCCTCTCCACCCCTCAGATGTCCCAGGTTTATTTTTAAAACCGCTGGGGGAATTGTCATCTTATCTTGGCCATTTGTCAGCCCAAAGACAAGAGGTATTTGAAAAGACAACAAGGCTTAGCGTCTAAAACGGCTGTTGGATAAAGTGTCGCTACAGTGAGAGAGAGAGAGAGAGAGACACACACACACAGAGTGAGAGAGAGAGAGTCTGAAACTGATTTTATTGCTCAGAATCTTCAGAAGTTTCTCAGTGACAGAAAAAGAAAGCGTTGCAGTGCTTTGATGATTTGTTGAAAGGCCTGCATTACGTCTGTCTTGTCTTGTAATAGTTTAAGAAGTGGCAGAAAATAAACACTTAGGCTGTTTTTTTGTTCTGTAATTCATTTTCCTTATGATTATATAAATTTATTTTTTCAGGTCATACTTTCACTGTCTTCATAAAACTGAACTGTGCATCTCCTGTCTCTCTTTCATTATCACTCTTTCTGTTTTGTTCTCCGAAATTGCTAAAATAATATCAGTAACATTCCATGGCATCAACAAAATTCCATGATAATTTTATTGTGTGGTTGTATGAGCAATTTATTGACAAAATCACACAAAAATGTCCCAGCTTATGAATAAGTGGCCTAGTTATTATGCTACAAAACAAGGATGAATATAAGCTCCCCGGACAAAGAAATAGTCATCTTGCATGTTTAAGATAGTAGTAACATCAGGCTCCCTCAGATGGCATTGCACGAGGATGATTATAGGAGGACTATAAATATCTGCGGGGTGTGTGATAGGACTCATATACTGAGAAGTGGTGGTACACTGCAGTGAATGTCTTGCTGAGTGTCTGGAACATAGGTTGCAAAGCAAAGGTTACTGATTCCCAAAAAGAATGATTAAATTTGGGTATGCCAAAAGCAATAGTGTGACAGAGGTAGCTGATTTTTTAGGGGAACGTAAGTGTACAGTTATATGGGTCTACCAGCAGTGTCTACATGGAAATTCTCATCAGAATTTGGACTGAAAGGTGAAACTGATGGCCAGGGACCACTTGCAGATTTCACAGCTTGTGAATGAAAATAATTCACTTCCAGGAAAAAATTGTTTCCAGAAGTCAAAACAGATTCTTCACAACCAATTACTGAAACAGTCCATGTGGAACTGCATACCATGAACATATGGAGCAAAGGGGCATTCAAGAAGCCTTCGTCATTGCGTGATGTCAGCCACAATTCAGAGAAGAATTTCCTACAGAATGGCAGTTTTGTCACTGCTGGAAAAAGAATATGACTGAATGCTGTGATAAACCTGCAAATCCAGCTACTTCTCTTCACACTATGGCCTTTGGCACACTCAAATGTAGTCATTTCTTTTTGCCAATCATGGACATCTGCTTTGTGATCCATTTTCCAAACTCAAACGCGACATTCACCACAGTGTACTACCGCTTCTAAATCTGTGACACAACGCAGGTATTTATAGCTGATCATCCTCATGCAACATCATCTGCAGGAGCATGAATTTACGACCACCTTAAACACACAAGGTGACAATTTGTTTTGTTCTTTTCTACGGAACTTATTTATTGCAGCAAGACAGTGTCTTTCTAAACACAACTCACACCCTTCTAGTATTCAAGAAGAATTTCTAGTATACTCAAGGAGCAGGATGTTTGTTGTACTTATATGAGATACAATTTATAATAAATTCACAACACAGACTATGGATAATGGAAGATAACAATGAAAATTAATAGAAGGGACTTTTGAAAAGAAAACTGCAGTCCATTATAGCAACATTCAGTGCACAAGCTACTCAGTTTCACCCTGGAATATTGGAGTGTGGTTTAAAGGATCAAACTGAGAAAAACACTAGGAAAACAACAACAAAACCAATTCTTTTTACAGAGTCTTTGCTATTGCTTCATGAGAATTGTGAGTTTCTTTTTCACATTAAAACTAATCGTACCAAACTGTTATTCTTTGAAGTTGCTAGTCAGTTTTTTTTTTGGTTCAGTGCTTAATTGGTGTTGAGTTTATTTTGTGAATACATTTCTTTTGTACATTCAGTCAATCTACAAATATTTTCATGTTTTCCTCATTTCATTACCCCTCTGTGTCTTTTCCCATAGTTTGTACTAGGAGAGTGTGCATGACCTCAGCAACAAAAAGCCCCTTTTATGGTCATGAGTCATAAAGAGAGAGAAAGACCAAAATGAGACATGAGACTCGGCCTGACTACTCAGCTGAGCTTTAGGAGTGTGTTAGTCAGGTGAGCGTGTCTCATTGTGTCTATGTGTGCGTATGTATATTCATCCAAGCAGTTAACTTTAGGGAGTGTTACGTTAACCCTTGTACAGTACCCATAACTTGCCAGTAAGAAAAAAAAGCTTAAAGGAAGCAGAGAGAGAGAGAGAGAGAGAAAGAAAGAAAGAGAGGAAATATGAGAATGACAAACGTAGTCAAACAGCTTCGGGAAGATCAAACATTGCAACCCATGAGCTTAGAGTTGAGACTACACTGAAAATAATGCTGCATTCTGTAGGTTTCTTGATATAAATTTGTACATTGCTTTCGCAGAAATAAATTCTTACAGATCATACATAAGCAAATCTACACATTTATCGATTGGAAATGTCAACAAATTGAAGTACAAAACCATTATATGTGTGTGTGTGTGTGTGTGTGTGTGTGTGTGTGTGTGTGTGTGTGTGTGTGTGTGTGTGTATTAGGGCTGGGCGAATTATATCAATATTTTTAGCTTGATATCGATATACAATATATATCGCAATGTTTTTTCGTCACATAAGGTAATAAGGTCACTTCAGAGTCAAAGCTACATGTCCCAAATGTCACACAGACACTTTTATTACCATATTTTTTAAATATCGATGTATCCCCCAGTCCTAACAATATATATACCGTATTTTTCGGACTATAAGTCGTGTTTTTTTTTCATAGTTTGGCCGGGGGTGCGACTTATACTCTGGAGCGACTTATGTGTGAAATTATTACCATAATACATTATTACCGGTATATCATTTTACATGTTATTTTCACACTAAACCGCAAGAGGGTGCTCTAGGCCCATGTTGCAACTGAGGATGAGTCTGATGTAAGTGACGTAGAAGAAGAAGTGCCGCATCTTCTACATCCGGAGTTAGTGGAGTTGTTTAAAAGTGACACCGAGGATGAAGATTTCATTGGATTTGAGTTATTTGGAGTTACACGGATGGTTTAGTAAACTTTTTAGCATATTATATATGCTATGGTTTTCTGAATAAATCTTAATATGTTATGTTAACATACCAGGCACGTTCTCAGTTGTGTCAGAAACGTAAGCATACTGTTCAATTATTCAGCCTGTTGTTGCCTCTATTCTATTTTTATTTTAAATTACTTTTCAAAATGACATGTCTGTGCTTGATGTTAGACTTTATGAAATAAATTTCCTCCAAAAATGCGACTTATACTCCAGTGCGACTTATATATGTTTTTTTCTTCTTTATTATGCATTTTATGGATGGTGCGACTTATACTTCGGAGCGACTTATAGTCCGAAAAATACGGTAATTATATATATATATATATATATATATATATATATATATATATATATATATATATATGTGTGTGTGTGTGTGTGTACAGAGACAGAGAGAGAGAGAAGAGGTGGGGTGGTACAGTAAATATCTTGTTCGATGTGTGGGGCGTAAGGGGGGCGTAAAGCAGATATAAATAGCCATAATATGAAGGAAGTAGATGAATTTGAAGGTGTATTGAAGTGTAGGGTCATACATCTCTACAAGCAGTGACGGAAATCCAAGTCTAGAAGAAATTGTCATCAGAATTGTGACTGACAGCACACAAGGCCAAAGGCCTTTTTGCGTGCCTCTCTGCTTCATATGTTCATGGTATGCAGTTCCCTGCAGTGTTTTTTCAAAAATTGGTTGTGGGTTTTGATTACTAGCAGCAATTCTTGACTGGAAGCAAGTCTCGTGTTTCAGCCACAATTCTGATGAGAATTTCCTGTAGCCTCAGATTTTTGCCACTGCTGTATAACCATATATATTTTGCCACACCTGTATAACCATATGCTTTGATACATCTGCAAATTCAGCTACTTCCTTCACAATATGTCTTTTGGCACACCCACATGCAGTCAGTTCTTTTTACCAATCATTAACATTTATTTTGCAGCCCATTTTTCACACATTGAACGAGATATTCAGTCCCCTGTACCACCTCTTTTCAATCTATGAATCCCATTGAGCACCACGGAGGTATGTATAATTCAGTCATGCTCATGCAGTGTCATTTGCAGCAATCTGAAGTTACAACCAGCTTAAACATGCAAGATGCTATATTTTGTCTGTAATATATCCAGTGGGTCACAAGTTTGCATACACCAAGTTGACTGTGCCTTGAAAGAGTGTGGAAATTTCCAGAAAATTGCATAATGAATTTAGAAGCTTCTGATAGTCTAACTGACATAATTCTCGTTAATTGAACATGTAGTTATGACAGTATTTTAAGGTCTACCTTCAAGGCCTACTTTGTATCTTTGCTTGACATAAATAAAAACAAATCATCCAAAACTTCAGAAAAAGAATTGTGGATATTCAAATGCTTGAAGGTGTCATGTTCATCTGTCCAAAGGATAATGTGCAAGTTTATCACCAGCACCATGGGAACACACAGCCATCATACATTGACATGACTTGAAAGGCCACTATGAGGACAAATATTTTACTTTTTGGAGGAATGTCCTCTGGTCTGATGAAACAAAAATTTAACATAATGACTTTTATTATAAATGGGGTATTAGAGGGAGGCTTGCAAGTTAAAGAACATTACCCCAATTGTGAAACATCGGTTCAGCATCATCATTTTGTTGGGGGTTCTTTACTTGCAGGAGGAAATAGTGCACTTCACGTTATGTAGAGATACTGAAGCAATATCTCAGCCAGGAAGTTAAAGCTTGGGTGCAAATGGGTCTTCCAAATGGAGAGTTACTCCAAGCATGTTTCAAAGCTGTGGCAAAATGGCTTAAATACAACAAAGTGAAAGTAATGCAGTGGCTATCACAAAGCCCTGACCTTAATCCCATATAACTTTTATGAGCAGAACTGACAAAGCATGTGTGAGCGAGAAGGCCTACAAACCTAACTTACATCAGTTACACCAGTTCTCTCAGGAGGAATTAGCCAAAACTTATTATGTTTATTGTTATTTATTTACCAGCATCTTTTTTTTTAAAGAAAATTGTTGACCCTAGTTAAACAATTTAAAAACAATGCTACCAAAGACTACCAAATATTATCCATGTGCATATAATTTTGTAAGCCACTGGGAATGTGATAAAAGCTGAAATTAAATAAATAAATAAATCTATTGTATAAGTGAGAATATGGCAAAATACACTTAACTGAAATACGTGTTTATGCATAATGCAAAATGTTAACATTGTAGTTTAAAATTTTCCCATACGGTATCAAAAATGCTTCCAGCTAGTCTCTTTTCTTTGTCTTGCCCATAACAATTGATTTGTTCTGGTATTCTTGTTTATCTTTGTGCTCATGGGTACAACACCTCTACAATACCCTGGAGTTGTGAGTTCACAGCCATCCAGCCAAGTGCTAAGACCCCCTGTGACTGTAAGATTTCTCTGGCTTGAATTCACATAAGATAAGAGAGTAGCTGAGGTGATAAAAGCAAAAAACTGGCTTATTAGATCTCAGTGTTGCTAAGTTACCTATGTTTGTTTTGGTGGAAGTTTTGGCAGCTGATTTCACACAGGTGTCCCATGACCATACACTCTGAGTGAGTGTATCATTGTGTGGATAATATCTGTTAAAAATAACCTTGATTTTTATGAATAAAAGATTGGAGACAGATTAGAGTGTGGAGGATGGTCAGCTATTTATTCAACAATGACAATTCATTAGTGTTTATATTTCTCACTTAAGAAATGTTTAAGAATATTTGTTTTTATGATGCATATGTTAAAGTTGTAGAGTACAAACTCATTTTTGCTTGTTGAGGTGCAAATCATTGATGTTCATATCATCAGTATTTCAATGCAGATTTTATTTTACTGACAGCTTATTCTTAAAATAGCCATTTCTGATAGCTATTTCTGTTACTATCTTTACAGGTCCGGACTCTGTTTGTCAGCGGATTGCCATTGGATATAAAGCCACGTGAGCTCTATCTTTTGTTCAGGCCTTTTAAAGTAAGTTGCACACATTTATAACACATTGCTTACAAAAATTAAGCTCTATTAAGTTTATGAATTAGTTGGCTTCACTAGTTTTACTTACCAAACAGTGCATACTTTAACAAGACCAATTGTATTTGTTGACTTGTTGTTTGTTGTGATGCCAGTAGCAAGTGAAATGTGTATAAAAATCCAAGGGGACTGTTCATTTGAAATGCAATATCTCAATATTGTTGAAAATAATTAGAACTTTCCACGCCACATTCTTTTATTTATAACTTATTTTGGTACTGAATATCACTGAATGACTATATGTGTTGTATTTTATTGTATGAACTTTATCATCTAGTCTATATTTTTTGGGGCTATCTGTAAAAGTTTGACATAAAACTTTAAAATGGACTACTAACTGCTGTATACATATTTTATGCCTAAATAATTAAGTGTAATAAGTAAATATATTTTCTTGTTCCTTATTTTAGGGCTATGAAGGCTCATTGATCAAACTTACCTCAAAACAGGTGAGACCCTGCAAAGTAAATGATTTTTCACATAAAACAAGCTATAAACTCATTATAAAATCCCCAGTAAACCATTAACATGCTTCCACAAATAAATGCGGAAATAAGAGCGAACTCATCCATAGGTATTTTGCTTCATATTTTATAAGCTTTTTACAAGATTCTGTTCCAGCCCAAAGCTGACACACTTAATGCTGCTAATACTGGCTATAAAAGAGCATGATTAGCAGGTTTGCATACAGGTTAGATAGCAAATTATTGAGGCTGGATTTTTCTTTGGAAAGGAAGGTCACAAAGTGCTTCATAGAGTGTACTTGATTTAAGTTGATGTATTATTTCCACATTAATAAAATGTTACATCAACAGTTTTCTCTTTCACTGTATTTACTTTTCTTCCTGCTATAGCACCCCTGATTCAGGACGTCAGTTATTTGTCAATCAGGGGTGTTAATGCAGGGAATAAATCTTCCCAGCTTTGGGATTGAGAACCTTTTTTAATCCATGATTAATCACAAATTTCATCAGTAGGAGGAAAAAACTAAATAAAATTGCCACAACTGCATGGTTAGCAGCTTCATCCTTTGTTACTGTTCCCAACTTGTTTACAACACTGTCCAAGATACTCAGCATTATGGAGCAAGTGTAAACTTAATTAAATTCATGAATGAGATTTTAGCCAGTGTTCTATGTGGCTTGTTTAAGCTTGCAAAATATATTTTGGGGTGGATGGATAAAACAATAATGTGCATGTAATATATTTTATTTATGTATAATGTGATATACACGTTTGAATCAAGTAAATTTAGTTCAGCACTTCTTCACTGCAGCTGCCTTGCAATGCAGTAACATAGCAGTTTACATTCAGTATTGCCACTGCATTTCAACTCAGCTCAGTTGCTGCTTGTCTGCCTGTTTTGACTGATAAGTCCCCATTGGGAATTCATGGATTGACAGAATGCACCATGTCCTGCTATACTGTAGATGGAAACTTTCCTTTTCTGCTGTCACTGATGTACTTGTTTATCTTCACTAGCTGCTGTAGAGGATCACATTTAGACAGCAATGCCACACACATTTCAGATGTGAGGATTAACAGACAATGGGGACAAGAGAGAATGTGTATATGTATGTGCATTTGTCTATGTGGTAAAATTGCTACTCTGCATATGTTCTACAGAACAAATCACAAATTTGTGGGTTTTCCATGAATGACACATAGATATGTTCTAGAGAAAATTCCACGAATAGGTGAATCCACGAATGCTGAACCGCGAATAGGCGGGGGTTCAGTGTATTGTGTTTGCCAGTATCCCACCCTGTTTAGAGAGTGGTATGTTGATCATTGTAATGAACAAAGCAAACAAAAAAACAAAGCAAAATATCACATAGAAAAAGTACACCAGACAAAAAATGACATTTTAGCATTTTACTACTTATGTTCTTTATTACACCCAAATTTGCACTGTAAGCACTTCAGCCTATCTTACCTTTTTAAACTTTAAGGCAACAAACGTTCTCTTAACTTATATAATTAAGCTAATAACATACATTATAGCATATAACATTTTTTTCATGACAGCTAGGGCTTTTTTCATCACATAATAACATAATATTCTTCTATTGGGCTCCCAGTTATGGGATTTGAACTCACAATCTTTTGAGCACAAAGTGAATTTTCAGACTACTGTGTCACACATGGTCTACTGAACAAGCCTATATTTATATATATATATATATATATATATATATATATATATATATATATATATATATATATATATATATTTACAATTTAACAGCACATTTTATGGGCTGTGTTTAACACCTAATTTAGCTTTTGGTAGTAATGAGTGATCAGGAGCTTGTGATTTCAAACCCTGATGGGGCCACTTCTGCCTAAAACTGGGAGCCCATGGTGGGGGAAGTCCAGTGAAGGAAGGAGTCACAGAGCAATGCAACTTGCTTGTGGCAACTGCAAAAGGCAACATGACTACAAAAAATGCAAAAATAAATGGGAGGCCATAGCTACCAAAAAATTATGTTTATTCAAATGTATTGTAGTCACTTATGATATTCTGATTTTTCTGATATTCTGTACAGAACCAGAAACTAACAGAAACACTCTTACAGTAGGGACAGTGCGGCCTGTGCTGGCATGAGCAGGGGGACTTTGAATTCCCTGCATGATTTTGAACCATGATGGCATAGTGTGTTACTAATGGTTCTCTTTGAGACTGTGGTCCCAGCTCTCTTCAGGTCATTGATCAAGTCCTCCTTTATAGTTTGGGGCTGACTCCTGACCTTTCTCAGAATCATCCTTACCCCATGAAGTGAGATCTTTCATGGAGCCCCATCTTGTGTTTCTTCCAGTTTCTAATAATTGTGCCAACAGTTGTTGCCTTCTCACCAAGCTGCTTGCCTATTGTCCTGTAGCCCATCCCAGCCTTGTGCAGGTCTAAAATTTTGACTCTGTTGTCCTTAGAAAGCTCTTTGGAGTGTGATTGATCGAGAGTGTGGACATTTGCCTTTTATAGACATAATAAGTTCAAACAGGTGCAGTTATTACAAGTAATTAGTGCAGAATAGGAGCGCTTCTTAAAGAAGAACTAACATGTCTATAAAAGCCAGAATTCTCGCTGGTTGTTTATTGACCAAATACTTATTTTCCACCATAATTTACAAATATATTCTTTAAAAATCCTACAATGTGATTTCCTGGATGTTTTTCCTCATTTGTCTCTCATAGTTGAAATGTACCTATGATGAAAATTACAGACCTCTCTTATCTTTCTAAGTAGGAGAACTTGCACAATCAGTGGCTGACCAAATACTTTTTTCCCCCACTGTATACACTGATCAGCCATAACATTGAAACCTCATTCTCAGCACTCCTTGTTAGTGTCACTGTGGTGCTGAGAATGATACTTCACCAAAATAATATCTGCTTTGTGATGGTCCTGGTCATTGAAGAACAGGGAAAAGCAACGTATACAGAGAAAGAGGTGGACTAAATTTTGTAATTGTAGAACTACAAATTAATATATATATTATTACTGATAAATTGGACAATGAGTGTAGAAAATATGAAGGCAATTTTAATGTTATGACTATATCTCTGCATAAAAAAAAGCTATTTCTACATACACCTTGTGGTGCTTTCCTCAGCTACCTTAGCAGGTAGCTATTGCCTTTGGCCAAGAGCAGATGTCTTCAGGTGGTGTACAACCTTCACTGGGTGTTTCGGCCCTCAACCACAACACCGTCCAGTTGGTGGGCCCGCAGTGAGTGGCCAGCTCACTGCGCTTCTGCTCCTGGCTTCCAACATTCCTCCTCTCTCCTACTTCATAACCAACATGAGGCGCGTTCAGCTTCTTCCCCCATCCTCCGACTTGCAAGCTTCCTGCTCAGCTCGTCCAGGCCAATAGCTGAAAGGAAGTGCCATGCCGACCTTGCTGGAAATCCCAGACACCCGACCTCCACAGGGAACACCCACATCTGCCACCCCTTGTCTCTGCAGTCCTGGGCTAGCTGCTGGTATTTTGTGGCCTTCCTTTCATGTGCCTCATCACAACCCTCCTCCCATGGCACAGTGAGCTCCACCATGATGATTTTCTGGTCCCTGACTGACCACAGCACTATGTCTGGGCAAATCCCATTTTGTCCAAGCCCCCTGGGAACTATGTTCAACTGCCCTGGCCATGCGGTTCTCCTCCTCTCTGCTTCACACCTCTGCCTGCACCATCCCCCGTCTGGTCTCTGGGTTTGCCTTTCCCCAGGTTTGGAAGTGGTCAGAGCCAAGACCTTGCCTGTGGATACATTGGTTGCCAACTATGTCTCGCAGCTTTAAAGAGCTCACTGCCTGCTCCACAGCTGTGTTGGCAGCCCACTTTCGCCCTGACCTGGTTGTGACCCCTGCCTGGTTTACCATGTCATCCTTGGAATCCCTCAGGCTGAGAAGGACTCTGCACTTTGCCACTTTAAACTCCTCGACCACAGATGACAGCGGGAGTTGCCGTTGGCCGGACCTGATGTAGAGGCCCACTGAGGAGAAACTTGGGGGGATACCCAGCCACCTCTGCAAGTGCTTTTTGTTTTTCCTCTCAATGACCTCAACAGATGACATAGGGAAGTCGTAGACGGTGAATAGCCAGAGGAGCCTGGGCAAGAGTCCATGTTTATACAGCCAGGTCTTTAACTTGCCCGGGAGTAGAGATTTATCGATTCTCCTCAGCCATTCCTCAGTCTGCTTCATCGCCTCAGCAATGTTTGCTCCATCTGTCAGCGATGCGTTGAACCACTTCCCCTGGCACTTTATTGGATTGCCCTCAATTGATGGGATGGGCTCACCTTGGACTTGGAGGCTGAACTTACTGGTCACTCTGCCCTTCTTGATGACCATATGCCTAGATTTCCTGGCTTTAAACTGCATCCCAGCCCAGGAGGCAACACTTTCCAGCGTATCCAACACCCACCTTGCTTGGACGTGTGTCACGGTTGTTACTGTGATGTCGTCCATGAATGCTCGCAGCACTGGTTGGACAACGCCGGAGTCCAGCTTCGGGCCCCAGGTTATGCCCGCGGCTGCAGATATCAATAGATTAATTCCCATGATAAACAAGATGGGGGAGATGGTACATCCTGTTGGAATTCCCTTTTGAAGGTCTAGCCAGTTGGTGATAAAGAGCGCTGATGAGAACCTCAGCCTGAACCCGGTGAGGTAACCTGAAATCATGTTCCGTATAGACACTGGGATGTAATAGTGGTTCAGCCCCTCCTGAATAAGGTTGTGAGGTATTGATCCATAAGCGTGGGCAAGGTCTAGCCAAACGACTGTAAGGTTGCTTTTCTTCTGTTTCGCTTCTTGGATCAACTGGCTGATCATTGTTGTGTGTTCTAGGCAGCCCGAAAAGCCTGGGATGCCACCTTTCTGGATGGATGTATTGATGTAGTGGTTCTGCGTCATGTAGGATGTGATCCTTTTTGCCAGAACAGAAAAGAATATTTTACACTCTACACTTAAGAGAGATATTGTCCTGAACTGGGAGATTGCAGAGGATCCCTCCTCTTTCGGCACAAAACATCCCTCTGCCAGTTTCCAGCTAGATGGTATTGTGCCCTTTGCCTAGATCTTCCTTATGAGCTTCCACAGTCTCTTGAGGAGCTTTGGGCATTTCTTGTACACCTTATAAGGTATACCACTTGGGCTGGGGGCGGCTGATGCTTTGGCCTTACGGATGATGTCCTGGACCTCCTGCCATGTAGGTTCCTTTGCATTCAGCTTGATGGTTGGTTTCTCAGGCCTCAAGATGTTACAGTTGGCATCTTAACCCCGACTCCTGTTTGTGTCGCTGTGGGCTTCCACAAGAAACTTTTCTGCCTCTATCTTAGAGCTGGACAGGGTACCGGATTTTTGTTGTCCAAGAAGTGTCTTGGTGAAGCTGTAAGGGTCTTTAACAAACTGGGCGCGGCTCTTCTCTTTCTTACGCCGCTGCTCCCGGAGGTGTTCTGCTCTCCTGAGCTTACGTAGTTGTTCCCGGAGCTTGCTTGTTAGATCTTTAATGCCCTCTTTCTCATCTGGTGAACTGGTCTTAAACAACTTGTTGAGTGCCTTTATCTCACCTCTCAGGCAGCGAATCTCCTTCTCCCTCCTATTCAGTTGCTGCTGTGGTTGTCGTTGTCCTCTCCATTCCTCTGTGCCGAATAGTTCTTTGGCAAGGTTGTATACGATGGCTGTGATTGCAACAATCCTCTTGTGTATTGGGCCTGATGAAGTTGTTTCCAGAATCCGCTGCGACCAGGCGGTGTTATCTGCCATCTTTGGCCACCTAATTCTTTCTCTCCTTGAAACTTGGAGTGGGGTTACTGGAGGGGGGTTCACATACGTTGGTCTTTGGTGCTCGGGCTCCTCAGGTGTGGAGAGATCTTCAGCACTGTGGTGTGCTTCCTGGCTGTAGGTCTCCGTCGTCTGACCAGCCTCTGGGTCTGTGAGCTGCTCCTGAGGTGCTGATGTGCTACACCTAGACCTGCTCTGATGTTGCTTGAGTCCTCTGGCGCTTTTGCAGATTTTTCCACAATAGCACCTAACCACAAACTCCTCTCCCGTTAATGTTGATTGCTTAAGCTTTCTTATTGTCATGTTCCTTGTCCTGACCAATACCTGTGTGTCTGTCCTGTTGAGTCTCTCTTCCGCCCCCCCTCTCGGGAGACTCTGGGGGTATTGCTCATATGTTTCACTCGTAGCTCTGGATGGCGCCCTCTTGTGAGTTCTGCTCACAGGATTGCTAGCCCTGTGTGCCCACACCAGTCTTTCCTGGAGGTCAGCTGTTTCTCCAGCGTCACTGACCTTTCTCGGTTGTCATCTAGTCTTTCCTAGACGCCACTGGTTGCCCAGAGGTGATTTTCTACATACACCTTGTGGTGCCTTACTCAGCTACCTTAGCAAGTAGCTATTGTCTTTGGCCAAGAGCAGATGTCTTCAGGTGGTGTCCAACCTTCACTGGGTGTTTTGGCCCTGAACCACAACACCCTCCAGTTGGTGGGCCTGCAGTGAGTGGCCAGCTCACTGCGCTTCTGCTCCTGGCTTCCAGCATTGCTCCTCTCTCCTACTCCATAACCAACATGAGGCGCGTTCAGCCTCTTCCCCCATCCTCTGAGTTGCAAGCTTCCTGCTCCGCTCGTCCAGGCCAATAGCTCCACCATGATGATTTTCTGGTCCCTGACTGACCACAGCACTATGTCTGGGCAGAGGGTTGTTTGAACCACATCTGGGAATTGCAGTTTCCTTCCAAGGTCTACCCTCATCTCTCAGGAGCTTGCAGTGTGAAAGATGTTAGCCCTTGTCCTTGCTGTGGTCAGTATGGACCTAGCTCCTTCCCTAAGGAAGGTGATTGCTCTCACTGGGGCTGAGCCGGCTGGTCTTTTCTTAACCCTTTCCCGTTCTATAATGTCAGCCAATGAGCGGAGGACCTTGTCATGGCGCCACCTATACCGCCCCTGGTTTAGGGCTGTTCTGCACCCCGACAGTATGTGCGCCAGCGTCCCTTTCTGTTGGCACAGCTTGCATAGTGGATCCTCTCTCAGCCCCCACAAGTGCAGATGAACTGGTGAAGGGAGGGTGTCATAGACAGACAGAGGTGGACAAAATTTTGTAATTGTAGAACTACAAATTAATATATATTATTACTGATAAATTGGACAATGAGTGTAGAAAATATGAAGGCAATTCTAATGTTATGACTATATCTCTGCATAAAAAAAGCTATTTCTACATACACCTTGTGGTGCCTTCCTCAGCTACCTTAGCAGGTAGCTATTGCCTTTGGCCAAGAGCAGATGTCTTCAGGTGATGTCCAACCTTCACTGGGTGTTTCGGCCACCCCTTGTCTCTGCAGTCCTGGGCTAGCTGCTGGTATTTTGTGGCCTTCCTTTCATGTGCCTCATCACAACCCTCCTCCCATGGCACAGTGAGCTCCACCATGATGATTTTCTTGCCTATGGACGAAATTGTTTTCAGAATGTTTACAGCATTGGCATGATATGAAGGTTCCACAACCATACAAATCTGGAGCTACTTTACAAAAGGTTTTGATGAGAATATCTCTGTGATTTAAGTATTCTGCCTCAGGGGCTGGTAACCTCACATATTGTTACTGTTTCCCCTTTTTAAGACTGTTGTTATGGTTTATAATTGTAATTGATTGTTATGGTTTATAATTGTAATTGACAATTGAGCATAGCTTATGAAAAAAAACTAAGTTGAAGTGGAGTAATGTCATTAATAATAAAACATACAATATCTTGCTGGTAAAAACAAACAAAAAACAAAAACTGGGAAGCCATTAAAATAATTTTGAAAAAGAATACATAAAACCACCACATGGCCAGAAAATATGCATACTTTACATTTAAATACAAATAAACTGGTACAGAATTTGATAGGATAAAATTATTTTAATAATAGTGAAATGCAAAGAAAAGAAAAAGTTTCAATTGTGTGAGAGTAATTTCAATTAAAAATATTAAAGTTAATAAAATTAGTGTTTTAATATGTTTCTTTATCAGGAAACCTGCAGCTGCGACAATACCTGCAGTACCATCAGTTTAAACAGTGCTGATAATATCCACACTGTGCTCAGAAAAACATATTTTGTTGAATTTAGCATGACAGAGATAAAAATATGTGGTTATTCATTTTAATGCTTATTATTATTAGTATTTATAATTCAGTAACATATATTAGTTGTAGTAGTTTAATGACAGTAGATATTTTAGGCTTTAACGAGTTCAGTTTAGAAACCTTCAAGAATCCACTATGTTCAGAGCTATTTTTGCTGAATGTTTCACTCACAGTTCATCTTTAATAGAGTGACAGCGTCTATTTTTGCTTCAGAAATGCCCCTTATCAACTTAAGAACACCAGGAAGTACGAGCAGATCACACTTCCTGTGGGGAAAAATGTCTCTGTGGAATGTAATATGGAGTTTTTCAGTGGAGAGTTGGAAAGGGGGAATGGTGAGTGTGTGTTTATGACTGGCTTTGTTCAGCCTGCACCAGTTGTGTTTTGTCTCGTGTTGGCAACAGTGTTATGGCACAGAGCAGGAGAGATGACAACAATAATGTAAATCAATTGATTCCAGGCCTCTCCAGAGATGCTAAGCCATCTCCATATATAGCAGTAGGTTTCAGAGCTGCTATTTATAACTGCCCTGCGTTCACTCTCTAGACTAGAAATGAGTGAGGATGTGTGTGTGTGAGAGCTAGTGAGAAACAGAAATAGAAAGAAAGGATATAAGTATGTCTGCATTGTAAAAAGGCTTTACCTGTTTGAACACATTTTAATTGATATTGTCCTTAATAGTAAGCAGTGATGTGTAGTAACTACAGTAGTGCTTGAAAGTTTGTAAACCCTTTAGAATTTTTGTATTTTTGCATACATTAAAACCCTATGACCTAAATGACCTAAAACTTCATCAGACTGTCACAGTTTTGTAAGGAGAAATGGACTAAAATTCCTCTAAGCCGATGTGCAGGACTGATCCATAGTTACCCGAAATGTTTAGTTGCAGTTATTAAGAGAAGATCATTTTTGCAAAAATGATATATTAGCAAGTGTAGTCATTTAAATTCTAGTCTAGGTTTCAGTTACTATCATTCTTGCAGTGTAATATGAAAATGCACCTGGTAAAAACTTCAGTTTTTAATCTGCTACTTTTGTATTTCATCTCAGTTTGAAATGAAAGCATTGGAACTACAGTAATAATTAATACCTTCAGTTGTATATAGGAAACTAAATATGCTTCTGAATTTTTTTTGTACTTAACAAATTTGTGTAGTTAACCCTTTTTGCCTATGTACTATATAGTCATGATTTCATTTACACTGTACCAAATTGGTGTAAAAATGCAGCCAAATAACAGCATTAATGTACTGTTTTTGGTAAAATATAATGGTAAAGTGAATAGCGAGGTTTTATTCACAGTATTACTCTATATTGACAACGTATGACACAAGTAAAGCATTTTACAGTATAGTACCATATTTTCTCAAAGACATCAGCCCTGCACAAGGTCAGATACCTCTCTTGATGTAAGTCCTCATGATTACTCTTTGTTGGTCTGTAATTAACAAGTTAAGCTGCCTCAGTAATATAAATTGATATTTTGCTGTTTGTAAAATGTTGGATTGATTAAAGTCTTCCAGTGTATTAATTTATTAATTTGTGTTAAAATCCAAACTAAAATAAAAAAATGCAATGTACATAAATATCATTATCAGTATTGTTATAGTTTTGCCATATGTTGCCCATCTTTAAATTGGTCAAAATCTTTTCTAATGATCTCATCCCATCTGCCTTTCTCTAAAAATGCTGAGTATGAATCCTCAACATACCAACATGAAAAATGTGGAAATGGAATACAAGTGTTGCTTTCTTTCTACCCCCCTGGCCCCCATCTCTCATTTCTAATTGCAGAATTGCATTTCTGGTGAATGAACTCTGAATGCCCCCTCCCTCCCTGCACAGTTCTGTCTTTGTTTCATCACACACAGTGAAGGCAGAATATGCACGAGTCGATGGAGTGTGAAGGACTTTTCCCTCTAACTCTGTGTTCTTTCTCTCTTGTTTCTCCTTGTTTTACTGTAGCCAGTGGGGTTTGTGAGCTTTGACAGCAGATCAGAGGCAGAGGCAGCCAAGAACGCCCTGAACGTAAGTTTAATGTTGTCTGAACCAAATTTTATTGCTGAGTCTGTAACCTTACTACAGCTAGAAACAGTGGTGCACTGGTGACGTTGATAGTCATACAGACACACAAGCACATATATATACATTCATGCAAGTTCATTCATGTGGACATTTTGACAGCTATCATATCTGATCAAAAATATTTTTATTCAATAATAAACACAATTATTACATTTTTTAAATTTATTTTTTTATAAAATGAGGAAATATTCAATTAATGTTTTAAATAAAATACAATGCAATTATGTACTTTTAAGCAGTGAATCCTAACATATTTCCAATTTTATAACTCTCTCTCTTATTCTCTCTCTCTCTCTCACTCTCTCTCTCTCTCTCTCTCTCACACACACACACACACAGACACACACACACACACACACACACACACACACACACGTATATGTTATGTCCTTTACGAATTGGTAGTGCTATGTAGTAATATTAGATATGTAACATAAAAATAGTATTATGGCTGAAAATGCCTGTGAAATGCTCAATAGAAGACCACTATAAACAGCAAATAGTAAAAAATGTTTAAAAAGATTATTGGCTATTAATGTCAAAATCTTTCATTGGTTGAAAGCCTTTTTTGCCTAGTACATGAAGTCTAGATCACTGGACCTGATATATTTCTAATCATGTCTATTAACACAGTATGTTCTCTTCCTCTTGTTTCTAATTTTCATCTTGTTATTGCCAAAAGTATTGATTTTTTAAGTAGGTGGTCTGATTTGTTTTTTGACTTTGAACATAATTTTAAACGTTTTGTTAAAGGAACTTTTGGCATGATATCAAGTGTGATTCAATAGTCCTCCCTTATAAGAATTTCAGGTGCCATGATACAGTATTACTGTTGAAAGAGGTTGTCCCAGTGAAGTTGACCAAGGCCATTACTAATATTTCACATTTTAGACCAGTTTATTTCTTGTATCATTATAGATGCTAGAATTTTAACAAGATTAAAATCTCCCTCACACTCTCTTTCCTTTTTTCTCAGTCTCTTTCACACATCGATCTAGGATTTAGTTTAATCTTGCTTAGCTGGAGCAGGAGTTTGACCTTGCTCCCTGAAAGCCTTTGAGCTCAGCAGCAGGTGAAGTCATGCAAGACTGAGCATGCTGCCCAAAATCAGGCAGCTTGCAAAGGTAGATGGAAATGTCAATAATGCAAACATTGAATTAAAGGAAGATCATTAATATGAACTGGCTTCTAGGATTACAAATTGATTTCTTTTCCCCTAAATTTTGCAACTCAATTTACACTGTTAATCACTAACTACGAGTAATGGTTTTATAATAGTATTTATGTTTATTTGCTCACTGGGAGATATATTGTATGAAAAATAAGTATAATTATAGTGACCAACTATACATTGATTGCAAAGAAAACAAGAAATGGATCCTTAACCATTTAAATCCTCACCTCTCACTAAATGCTCAGATAATGATTTTGGGCACATAATGAGAAGTGCCACCCCTGAATTTGTTTACAGAAAATGAAATATTTCTCCCAGAAAATTATTGCAATTACATATGTTTTGTTATTCACATGTTTATTTCCTTTGTGTGTATTGGAACAACACAAAAAACAGAGGAAAAAAAAGGCAAATTTGACAATTTCACACAAAACTAAACTAATTTGACAAAATTATTGACACCCTCAACTTAATATTGGTTGTACACCCTTTGGAAAAAATAACTGAAATCAATCGCTTCCTATAACCGTCAACAAGCTTCTTACACCTCTCAACTGGAATTTTGGACCACTCTTCTTTTGCAAACTGCTCCAAGTCTCTCATATTTGAAGGGTGCCTTCTCCCAACAGCAATTTTAAGATCTCTCCACAGGTGTTCAATGGGATTTAGATCCGGACTCATTGCTGGCCACTTTAGAACTCTCCAGTGCTTTGTTTCCATCCATTTCTGGGTGTTTTTTTAAGTATGTTTGGAGTCATTGTCCTGCTGGAAGACCCATGACCTAAGACGCAAACCCAGCTTTCTGACACTGGGCCCTACATTGCGACCTAAAATCCTTTGGTAATGTTCAGATTTCTTGATGCCTTGCACACAGTCAAGGCACCCAGTTACAGAGGCAATAAAACAACCCCAAAACATCTTTGAACCTCCACCATATTTGACTGTAGGTACTGTGTTCTTTTCTTTGTAGGCCTCATTCCGTTTTCGGTAAACA
>BRDA01003875.1:249-20779 GCA_036984385.1 Crenuchus spilurus
TTGAGGGCCAGAATGTTTGCTGATTGGCAGGTGTTCAAATACTTATTTGCAGCAGTAACACACAAATAAATTATTAAAAAATCATACATTATGATGTCCGGATTTGTTCTTTTAGATGATGTCTCTCACAGTGGACATGCAGCTAAGATGAACATTTCAGACCCCTCCATGATTTCTAAGTGGGAGAACGTGCAAATCTGCAGGGTGTTCAAATACTTATTTTCCTCACTGTAGATTGTTTAGTCCCTGTAGAGAAGTGGTGCCAATAGAATGAGACATTTTGGAGCAGATAAACATGCACTTATTGGCACCATGTCTAATGCCAGGCTTGGGCTAGAAGGCTATAAAGCCCCTCAGGTTTGAGCTGGAAAGCAGTAGAACTGTGTTCTCCTTCAAGTACTGTTGGGGATGAGGTGGTGATCGTCCAGCATCTTGACCTCACTTACGCTCTTGTTGCTGAACACAGTGAAACCCTCACAGCAATGTTCCAAAATCTAGTAGAAAGCCTTCCCTGGAGAGTAGAGAAAGTTGCTAACGGGTAACTTATTACCTGAATAAACAGGTGGGATAATAGATGGATGGATGGATGTTCATTCAAGTGTTCACCAGAGACCTTTAAATAGTAAAACCATAGACAATAATCACTTGCAGTGCTCTTTTTGTCTTTTCAGAGCTGTATAATGAACGTGTCTGTATTATAGACTCAGGTTTATAACAGAGTCAGATGGCAGAGGTCATCTATTCACTCATCTGCCTGAACTGTGGTCTATATATGTTATGGTTAAATAGAACAGCTTCAGCATGTGTATAGGCATTGCTTGCTGTTTGTCTGAGTGGAGCTGTATTTGTGTGTGTGTGTGTGTGCTGTAGCATGGTGAGGAAGTGTCCCCAGCAGCCAGTGACCTGGCCATGGTGCTGACGCGGGGCCTCAGCATGGAGCAGCAGAAGAGCAGCAGAGACTCGCTTCAGTACTCCAGTGGATACAGCACTCAAACAACTACACCGTCATGCTCTGAGGACACTATCCCCTCCCAGGGTAACACACACACACACACACATCGTCATCAGACATTCAGACTATATTATTTTATCTGGAATTAAACATTTTATGTCTTCAACTCTCAGATCTGGATAGCAATAAAATTCCTGCAGTTACTATTGTTTTGTGTGTTTTATGTACATGGATAATGCTCTCCCAGGTAGCATTCGGAGTTTTACCGCCCAGAACAAGTTAATGGTCTTCAACAGCATCCGTTTCTTCATTTCGTGAATTAGGAAAATGTTTAATGTCTCCAGTCTCTGCAGGACTTGCCTGCATGATAGGCGATGGCAAGTAAAAGCAGCTAAAAATTTATGTGAGGGAACATCTGCCTTGAAAACCAGGGAGGAGTGTGGGTGGAGTGGACTAAAATGACAAGTGCTGAGTTTGGTAAAAGCAGTGGATATTTCTGCACGTAGTTTTCTCAGGAGACGAGGGAGAGATACACCAGCATGGCAGATCTGGATGGAAATCAAAATTACTCTAGAATCCCATGTGTATATAGCGGTGGGTAGTCCAGGTCCAGAAAGTAAAAATCCATCCCAGGATTTTGCTGCAACTGAATGTGTAGCTCTGCTGCAGCATTTCTGCAGAAAGAACCAACAAGGCAGTTGAAACGAAATCCCGGGGTGGATTTTTACTTTCTGGACCTGGATTACGCACCTCTATGAGTGTGTGTGTAAATATATATATATATATATAAAGGAGGGATGAAACTTACTATGCTTTTAGTGGAAGACAATGGAACCAGGCATATTTCTCAGTCATTTATTTTTGTCCAGTCATCATTAAATTTGAACACGATGTAAAGAACAACAGGCATTTTCAAATCATTCAGATATGGCTATACATGTATTGATCTGTAAGCATTTACACTTCAGCTGTCATTCATTTCAGGATGTAGACATATTTATTGACATAGTTTATGCCCACAAAAATGGATAAAAGTTCAAGATTCTACTGTTTTAAGCTACATGGTGCACTTTTTGTCTGTTGTTATAGTTAACAGTATATCATAGGTTATAAGAAACTTTTCCAAATGCTTATTTTTCCATTTTTCAGTGTCTCTCAATCTCTTCATCTCTCAGGTTCTGACTACGACTGCTACTCTGTAAACGGCGACGCTGAAGCTGACGGTCAGACCGATTTTGACAAGTCCTCCACCATCCCCCGCCATAGCAACATCGCCCAGAACTACCGCCGCATGATCCAGACCAAGCGTCCTGCCAGCACAGCCGGGCTGCCCAGCGGAGCAGGTGCTCAAGGCGGCCCTCCAGGTGCCAGTGGTGGCGGTGGTGGTGGCGGCGGTGGAGGCTCAGGTACTCCTGGCACAGCCACCATTCGCCGGACCCCCTCCACCAAACCTGGCGTGAGACGCACCTTGTCTAACGCAGGCCCCATCCCCATACGCCCGCCCATAGTGCCAGTTAAGACCCCCACTGTGCCCGATTCACCAGGTGGAGCCTATCCTAGTCCGCCAGCCCGCGTGGGAAGTGAGGAGTGTGTGTTCTACGTGGCGGACGATGCCTCTCCCAGTGCTCTGGAATACGTCAAGGCATCGCCCAAGCGTCTAAGCCTTCCCAACACCGCCTGGGGTGCGGGGGGTGTGGAGATGAGTGTTTATGGTCAGCCTGGAGAAGAGGACCAGGTGCTGGCTGCCAACCGCCACAGCCTGGTGGAAAAAATTGGCGAGCTGGTGGCTAGTGCCCACGCCCTGGGAGAAGGTCAGTTTCCTTTCCCTTCCCTCCCAGACCGGCCCCCTCCTGGACCGGAGGCTGAGGTTGACGCGCAGGAGGGCGAGGACATGCTGGTGTCCATCCGACGCGGCGTACGGCTGCGCAAAACCGTCTCCAACGACCGCTCGGCGCCGCGCATTTTGTGATGGCTCATCGATGGGAAAAAAAGAACAAAAACACTACACATGTGGACTCTGTAGAGAATGACTTACGAAAAAGAGGATTAAAAAATCTAAAGTAAATGTTTAAAGAAGTCGTTAGAATTAAATACGTGATGATAAATAACAATAACAGAAAAAAGAAGTTAAATGCTAAATAACAACAGGCTCAGGCCACTATAACTCTTTAGCGTGTCTGGACGCATGTTTGTCTTATTAACACCACCCAATCATGGCGGGATGTAGTCAGACTGTAGCGAGACGCTGGGCGGCTGAACGAAAGAGGGACCGGGGCCTGGGCCTGAAAAAAGGCCCAGTGTTGTAGGGTACCGAGAGGTCCCTTACAACACCAACCCTCCCCTAAATCCGGACCCCAGGAATCAGTGCTGGATAAGCTCATGTGAGGACAGGAGGATGATTGAGGTGATATGGGGGCTTCGTAAAGAGGCGAACCCCGCTGTACGCCCCACCCCCACCTCCAGCTTTCTGACATTACACTACCTGCTGAAAGCAACGATGACGGAATTCTTACTGTGCGTTTGTCTGTTCTGCGATTGGTCGGTGTGGCTGTCAGTCAGGCTGAAGGTGAGCGGGGCTCGGCTGCAGGTCAGCTTGTGGTTCTAGAAGGGGGCGGGGCTTGTCTTCTATTTGTTGTCTTATTTCTTCTGTTCTCATCCGAAGCAATTAATCTTAATCCCAGATCCTGATCCAGAATGTCAGGTGTGTGTATTTTGTAGACATAAAAAAAATGTCAATATAATGTGGAGCAATAATGCTTTTCTTTCTTTTTGTTGGCGGAGGAAAGAAGGAAATACGACAGTAGCTTTTAATATGTGGAACGCTGTAGTGTAGGAGCTGAGACGAGCTCTAGTCTTTAGTCCTGGCTCTATTAAGAGAGGAGCGAAGTGGAGGAAGAGCACTTTTGAAGATGTAGTGTTTGACCACAAGGTGTCACTGTGGCTGCACTGTGTGCAGGGAGTTTGGCAAGGCACTTACGCTACGGTGGTGGTCATCAACCATGCTCTTGGAGAGGTGCCCACCTGATCCATCTTATCAGAAGTTCTTGAAGAGGGTGATATATTGGTTGCAGTTGAAACCTACAGGAAGTTAGACCTCAGGAGGAAAGTTGATGACCACTACTGTACCAAATGCAGAAAAGTGGGCACAGCGGTGAAACGAGAGAAAAAGAAAGTGAAGTGTAAATGAAGGAATGAGTTGGGATGGGAAGTGATTGGTATAGTTTTTCTTTTCCAGGTTGAGTATTTACATAGAATATATATATATATCTATATATATTTTTCATGAAGTGGGGTGGGGTTTGTCTCACCTTTTCCCAAAAAAAGCCTCAAAACCGCAGCCCCCTGACTCGGCCGTATGTGCTGGCGGTGGGTCAATGAGCTAAGATGAAGGCACAGACCTGGTCTTCGCGTGAAGGGAATGAGTTTGAGAGGGATCTGGTGTGGAAGCGTGAGGTGATGAGGATGATGAAGAAGCAGGGAGGTAGAGAGAATGACCTCTAGCAAAGGAAAGCAGTCCGGTTCTTTATAATGCAAGCATTCCACTGCCTGATCTAGAACTTAGGACAACTTGAAGTAAACCACTTTGGCATTTTATGAAGTATTGTGTGAGTATCCATTTTGAAGTGTCCAAAAAAAAAGGATGACCATTGGTGACTCTGGACTTGGAGTAGTGTATAGGTGGCCGAAAAAAAGCACTGTTTTAGTCCTGTAGTATCTGTCTGTGAGTGACTTTCTGTGCTCCCATGATTCATTATAACCCCTGCCGTCTCGCATAGCTCTGTCGCTCGAAAAATGACCACTAAGTGTGCGACTAAATGGACACTTAATACTTCATTTCTTCTGTTTTGTTTTGTTTTTGGATTATTTATTTTGCATAAATAGAGCACTCTGTTTTAGGAATGCCTGTAGCTAATTAAAAAATAATAATGATGTGTACCTGCTTTTGCAAGAGTGTGTAAGACTGTGCCAGAATGTTCAACCCTTTGCTAGGAGCGAGTAGAGAGGAGGACCACAGCCTAGCCACAGTGACCCTGACCACAATGCCACCCCATGGTCATCAGGAGACTCTTCCAGAAAGCACAGGTCATAACTTTGTATATATATATTGTCACATATATACATACATGTACTGTAAAAGAAGGTGGACAGTAACTGTACTTAGCCTCATCACTAAAATAATAGCAAAACATATTGTAACAGTTGTGGAGAAGGCATTAAAAAAGCAAAGGTCAAGTGGCACAGGGTATGACAGCAATATGGCAGAGTTGTCTGTTAGATTTCCAGCACTTGTACACTGTTTCTTCATTGTGTATCATGCTCAATGAATATGGTTTGTGATGTTCTCAGAGAGTGAACGAAAGACCGAGGGATGAAGATACAGAAGGGATGCAAAATAACATTGTATAGACGACATCAGACCATGTGAGACTTGGAGCCAGTGATGAGACAGTGATTGAGGGAGAGAAAATGAGACAATGAGAGAGCATCAACTTAGCGTTATCTGTATCACGGGTGTTGGGTTCCATTCAGGTACAGAACTCTGCAGTGTTTTTTTTAGATAACTACTTACCTAATCCATGCCCCGCCCACAATTTTTGGATAGACTGACAAACTTTATAGAACATTGACAAAAATCCCTTTAAACCTAATAAGAAACTGTACCAATTTTTATCAAGTAGAAGAAAAATAGAAGAGAAGAGAAATACTCTTTTCTGATTGGCTGATAGGTATGTATTGAGTATAATGTGACCACATTACCAAGTGGTAACCACAGCAAATGTAGTAAATATATCACGGATTGGCAACCTGAGCTAGAGTAGTTACTACAACAATGGCGAATATCAATTTTACAAAAATACACAGTTTTGTGATAAAAGCTACTTTTTAGACTGTTCCATGTTTTCTTTGTACACATAAACACAAAATAAGTGAAATAGGCTTTCAAGGTGTCCAGTTAAATGATGAAAACAATCTTGCTTCATCCATTTATTTCCAGTAATGGGGCACCTCAAAGCCTGATATCCCACTTATACTCCAGTTGCCACACTTTTAGGCATCTTTTTTGTATTTATGTATGTAAGGAAATCATGAAGAGAAATATAAAAATCACAAAATTGTCCATTTTTTTACATTTTTTACATTGGCTGTTGTAGTCATTACTCAGATTGTCTATCAACAAATAGTTAGCTTGTTTGCTTAGCTAAGTTGCTAAGTTTCCAGAGCATTGATATAGAACTTTGATTAAACATTTGGCCCGATCTACTTCATTGGCCTCCCATTATACAGAATTAATAGAAAGCTAGCCTGTCACAAAAGAGTATTTTTCTTCTCTAAGGCATAACCACATAATAAGCACTTTTTAAAATGCAATGCTAATGCTACAGACTATTTTAGCTACATAGCTAACAAAGCTAGGCTTGGAAATGACAGCTAATTTGCCACCATGCTAAACTCAACCAGACTAAATCTAACCCAACAGTCACAAACACAATAAATGTGACTGTAAAAGAATAGCACAGTACATTTCTGCAGTTTTAGTATTTAGCATTTTTGTGCTACAGTTTTTCATTCTGTTCAATAGCTGTTTTCCGTTTTAAGGTCATGCTATTAGGATAGACCAGATGTTTTATTTTTTTTGTGATGAAGTCGAGCCATTCATGGTTGTTTCATAACTGTGCAGTTTTATTTAGCTACAGCAATTTTAACCTCTGCGTTATTCAGTGGCTCTAAGCTAACCCTGTGTTAATCAGGGCAGTTAACTGACAAGTATTAAAGCAGAGTAAACAAACCCTGCAGTGAAGTGAACTGGAGATTTTGACACCTCTGTATTACCAGTCTTTACTGTATGATTGTAGATTGAGATAACAGAGAATGGGCAAATAAAAGGTCAGTAGCCATATTTCCACCCATTTGTCAAATTTCATTCAAACTTTCCAAAACTCCAACCTATGCAACCTATATGATTTTGGTGATTAAAACAATAAAAATGCTATAATGTGAATAAACAAACAAAACATGATGTATTACAAGAATACTAAAATTTTTCAACCTAATCTACTTGCATCTACAGTGGAACCTCAGTTATCGTTTGACTAGTTATTATACAATTTGGTTATTGTTGCCTTTTTTTCAGGAAAATTTTGTCCCAGTTATCATTCATTCGCCCGGTTTTTGTTGGCGTGCCCATGAGACTCGCCACTAATTTTGCAAAAAACAAAGCATCCCAACAGGTATCACCTATGCATTCGTTGTTCATTCTGGCTTTGTTTCTTTTTGTTTTTCATTGATAACCCTCAAAACAAACTAAAACACGTCACACTAAATCGACGACGTGCAACACTACCGTGTGAAAATGGGTGCGAAAACAAATATCAGCCGAAAACAGGTGTACAAAACAAAGGCTGCCGGCTCTCCACACCAGCACTCCCTAAAACAGAGCGTAAACCTGTAGGAGTGATGTTAAATGTTCATTTATCCATTTCATTAGTCTTTTGTATTTATTTCTCATTGTGTTCTGTATGTAAAACTATAGTTATTCTATATAAAATATATTTTTTAAATATTTTGGAGTGTCTGGAACAGATTAATTGGATTTACATTATTTCTAATGGGAAATATTGCTTCAGTTATTGTTCGTTTCAGTTACCTGACATTTTAGAAAGGATTAATGATGAAAACTGAGGTTCCGCTGTATAGCATTTTTTTTGTAAAAAAGTAGGGTAGTAAAAAAAGTAGCATTTAGTAAAACAAAAACGTAGAAACATTGCTTTAAGCTTGTGTTTTCTCCTAAATATAGAGAAATACTGAGAGTATTCCTGCTAGACCTGCTATATGCATAGCAGGTGCATCAACAAACTGGATGGAAACCTGGCTATTGTCACTTTTGAGCTAAACCTTCAGTCACATAGACACAAATACATACATGGAGCTGTACTACTTCTCATAGTATTCAGGCAAAAAAGGTGACATACCATCTGTCTCTCTATCCTTCCTGACATGCCTTTGCCATATTTTGTATCATTCACCATTTCAGTCATATCCATGCTAGTGTGTGTGCTTGTTAAAACTCTTACTTTATGCATTATTCATACTCTGCCTTATTACAAGCCAACAGTCGAATGCCAAATTCTCTACCAGAAGTGTGACTGTGCTCAGAAGCTGTTTTCTCTAAAACATTATCAAGACTGCATCTATGAGGCCAGTGCAAGAGATCTGCACAGTGTTTCCCTGAAAGCAGCTCAAGCAATCACACTCATTAATATTCATGTTTACAAGCTGATGGATTTGTTTTGGCCTCCTTCCGCACATGCTCCTACTGTGCTAGCTGAAGTTAGCATAACTTTAGCGCAGCCTAAACAAGGAAAGTGCTGGGATTGATTTTATGTTTGTTCTCCTCCCTGCTGGCCAGAAAGCACCCGAAAGCATTCTTTACTGTGAAAACAGTTACTTTGCCTCTGTAGCATTCAGGGGGAGCGTAACCAGCTAATGAGGCCCAAACCTGCGCCATATCTGGCAAACAGAACTGGCACAGCACAATGAATGATGGCGGGTCAGATGCAGAAGCCATATATTTGTTACCAGAAGCCTTATATGTTTTTTATCCAGTTCTTGCACTGAATAAAAATAGAAAACATACCTTAACAGTGCCATAAAACATAGTAACAGCTGACAAAATAGCAAAATAACGAAGAATTTATGTATTTAAATTGGACTATGATTGTATTAAAAGTTTTGTTTTAATAGTGAAACTTCAACTGGATAAAAATATACGACTTCTGGGAACCAAATTTGGGCCTCTTCTTGTTAATTCATTGCAGGTTGGTACCAGATTTTGGCCCAGAATTTGGGCCAAACCAGCTGTGCTAGCTGGGTTATCTATGTTGCAAAGCTTCTTTGTAGGACACATAATCGGAACATGATAAAAGGTGCTACCTTCCCTATGTTCTGTCCCCAGATCCTATGTTTCCAGGGTTTATATAGCACAAAATGGGAACGTGAAAATAGATGTTCCTCAGCTCTGTATTTACTTAATAATTCTCTGCCGGGTTAGATTTGACCCCAAGCACCACAAAACTGAACTGGGGAACATAGTTCCCTGGGAACATAGGATCGTAAGAACATGGAACTCTGGGAACACACAAATAACTTGATTTGAAGCTAGCTTGCCTTTCCATTGCCAACTCTACACAAAAATATAGCCTCATAATGCCATTGTAATGTACATCAATTAGGCTACACTCTGTAAAGTGCAGCTCATTAACAGTTTGGCTAGCAATATTAGCCTGTTCGTCTTCATACAGCCTATGACAGCACAAGATTCCACGCTAGTTTGCTCCTGCGTTGATGTTTCTGTAGATATCGTTTATCCTAGCCTATCATAATCCATCATTCTAGCGTCTGGATGTTGGCTCCAAAAATGCAACCAATCTCCAATGCCTTCTTTTAAAAACGCCTTTTTGGTTTGTATTTGTTCTTAATGACTAAAAGGAACTGCAAAAATAAATAAATAAATAAAAACAGCCTTGAGCAGTAATTGCAAAAATAATTGCATCATCTCCAGATCCAAACTCGGTCCTGCACAGCTGCTTGTATGTTCATATTGCATTCATTTAGGAGCTGTAATGGTTTTTCACTGTAGAAAACAAGAAGAAAATCCAAACTGAGAATAATAAACAATTACCATCCTGCAGGAAGCCTTGATCAGAACTCCACTTTTGTTCACTGCTAAATGAAAATTGCCTATTGATGAAATTAGCTACATAAATCCTGCAATTTGCCACTTATTTAGTCTAAAAAGCTAAATAACAAGGCTGCTACAGTCATGGCTATTGCTCTTTGTCTTCTAATTTAGGGTGCCAGGTTGCAGGAGTGTAGGAAGCCTGCTTTCTGATAAGGGGCTATTAACTTTAATAAAGAAACAGCAGCAAAACAGCTGGATTCCATAAAGTGTTGGAAATTATGGAAGCATACACTGTACACATCAATCATCTGAGCCTGAACTGCTATATTGCGTCCTCAGCCTTGCCGCTTTCATTTCATTGGCCTTGCATTGTTTTTCATGTTCCTAATGTGTCTAAAACACAACACTTTACCATGTAATTATGGGCACGGCACTGCTGACAGGTTTCATTCTGGCCTGAACACATGCAACACCCACTCAGTCTCACCCACACACACTCTGTTGTTCAGAGAGGCCCTGAATCTCGCCCAGTAGTGGAACCTCTGCTTCCTCTCCAAGCACACACACACACACACACACACACATTCTCCCCAGCCACACTCACAAGCTGAGATTGATGCTCAGCAACCAGGCACCATGGTAACTCAGCTGAATGTCTTAAAGGCGTCACTCTGCGCTCTCTTCTTCTCCTGCACTAAAATCTCTTGGTTTGCTCCCGAGCCCAGAAACAAATGTGGCCTGCCCCCCTTTGCCACTGCTCTTAGCCACTTTCCTGGTTTTCATTGTTAAATGCAAATGATGTGTGCATTTGTTTTTTTGTACAAACCTCCCCACCCACCCCAACTTCTTCCTCCAATGGAGTCTTAAGTAACGCTACAGGTGCTGTCGTCTCTGTCCTCCTTCTTCTTTATCTTTCTCTTCTTTCACTTTAATTTATTGTGTTCTCTTTTACTTTTTTCTAAGGCTAATTTGCCTTATTTTGTAATATTTACCCTCTTCATTTTGTTAACTTTAGTCACTGCTAATGTAACAAAACGCACTGTGATGATTCCAGTATTAATAAAAGTTGTACTTAAACTGTGCGTTTCTACGTGTGTGGAAATCGTGTGCATTTCTTTTGTCGGCAAAGTTGGTGTCAGAAGTGGGTGTCGCAGCATAGCATGGCCTACAGAAAATCATCCAAAGAGATTAGACTTTAGTTGTTCTTAGACTTGTATTAAACATTCTGCAAACTCCATTCTACCATTGTGTGCACTATTGTGTGAAATTAACCACACTTAACTCCGACATTTGCCTCCCACAAGTCGCCCTCGTCAGATGCGCCACCTCAAGAATGAATCATCAGTGTGATATATGGGTCCATGCAATGCCAAAAAAAAGTGATACTGTATGTGAACATTGCTTCAAAACAGACTCCATATATTAAAATTAAGCTCCAAATAGCATGTTTTGATCTCACTATGTTCATATCAGTCTACAGTAGTCTAGCTCCGCCCATTCACTATGAAGTTATAAGGAGTGTTTTATCGTCATTTTAAATATAGGGCCACAATTCAAAGTAAAGATCAGTCTTAAAGGCAGAGGTGGATACATTTAGCATAAAGTTACTCTAGAATGGCCTTAGTGTACTTAATGGTGAACACATTCATATAGCACAATAGTTAATGTTGCTGTGGTGCAGACTGGAGTAAAGGTAATGTTTGCATGATTAGCTAATAGCCTGCTAGCATGAAAATGAAGCTGTTTTCATCGGGTTCTAGCGTAGCCACTGGGGTGGTCAATCAAATTTCAGGGCCAGCCCAGGCCACGCCTTGGATCCACTCATGGTTAAAGGTACAGTAACAGCCAGTTCAGTTCCAATTAGAGTCTGGAAAGTGCTATTATAATAGGAGTTATGACTTTTTAAGATAAAGGCATAAAAAACCCAAGGAAATAAAAGGGCCCTTTAAAAACAAAAATCAACAACTATTAAACCCAACTAGACAGTAATGACTTAATCATTTAGACTGACCAAGACAGTTTGTTTATGTTTATCTGTAATGTAATAGTTTAACATTTGTGCATTTTCACTTTGAGAAGCCAGGGGGCACCAATGACCTTGAAGTGGGTTTCCAATACTTGTATGCAACTGGATCATACTGTCAATATTCTCGTGTTTAAGTATGGTTAGGATTCAGCTTAACGTTAAATGAGTGCCTCCACCATCATTGTAGCATTATAAAATTTATTCTAGCAAGAGGTCACACAATCTATCCAATACTGGATGGCTGATTTTCCCCTCCTAAGAGTATATAAGTGAATCCCAACAGTGCGATGGAGTTCTGTGAGCTCAAGTGTGCGCCTTTAATGATAGTAGAGTCTCTCTGTCTTCATATAATACACTTAATGAGGACAGATCCTCTTACCACATCATCTCTCCTGTGACTTCTTAAACTACACAAAGGCAACTTTAATTAAAATTAAGTAGGCCACAGTTAATTTGAAAATACTTCACAATGAAATTCGGCACAAGTGCGAAACCACACATAAAACTCTCAGGGTGCGAAACAGACGGATGTTTCATACGCTGCTTCGGCTTAGCGTGCTATTCTGTAAAACTCATTAAATGTTTAAAGGAACATGTCCAGCTGTGTTTACAAAGGGATGGCAAATGGAATTCTGAAGAGAGCTATTACTCAATTATTGGCATCAGTGAAGGATATCAAGTAGGGATAGAAGCAGGAATATGCTTAAATCCTCATAAAACGGTTGATACCTAAGTCTGAGGAGATATATTCACCATCATAGCGCATAAACAGGTCTTTGGAGGAATTTCATCAAAGTACCAACTGTGGTTTTATTGTAAAAAGCCTTTACATTGATGTTTTTTTCATCTTAACTTTATCTACTGCAGCTGTGCATATACAAGGTGTCTCAAGAGTAAGGAAACACCCATTCCCACAAGCTGCGCGGGAACGAAAAACCTGTTAGGCCATGACGCCAACAGGGCGGCCATCTTGAATGCTGCCATCTTGGATTGAACTTCAGTTTCATAGATGTGAAGGTAGACGTGTGGCACATCAAACTGGTAGAGAATTTCACCACTAAAACAGTGGTCAACATCATTTTATTATTTATTTTTCATCTTCAGTGTAAATACACAGTCATTGACCAATATGCTTGCACACAGAGGAATTTGACCTCCATATTTAACCTATCTGTGCAGAGAAATATATACACACACCAGGGGGCACTGAGCACACATGCCCAAAGCAGTGGGCAGCCTGATCCATGACACCCAGGGAGCCCTTGCTCAGTAATGCCTTAATCACTTGTCCATCTTATGTGGACAAGTATTATGAAGGCTGGCATTGTCAGGTCTTGGAATGTATTGGTTGGTCTTAAAGACAGAATTGTTGATGCTTATGCTAGTAGTCAGCCAGATAATTTTGGTGCAAGTTCATCAGAAAAGAGAGAAAATGATATTAACACTGAAACATAGTAAACAGCATATTTAACTCATTCTGTAGTAAAAACTTTCTGGTTTTACATAAAAATCACTTTAACATGAACATGAATGAAGTTACACTGACATGAAGCACACCACTGTTTTTCTGGTGAATTTCTCTACCAGATTGATATGTCACATGCCTACCTTCACATTTGTAAAACTACCGTAATCAAAGGTGACACCATTCAAGATGGCTGCAACGTTGGCGACATGGCATAACAGGCTTCCCTCTTCCCCAACAGCTTGTATCTAAAATTGGATCAATGTCTGCCAAACATTTTCGAGTCTTTTCTTACTTTTAACACACCCTGTGCATATGTTTTAAATCACTTTACTTATTAAAAGACTTGAGAAATCTGCCCTTTGCCTTCTATTATAAGTTTGTTTTGAGAAATTGAGGGGTTTTCAGATCTTTTCTAAGTAGAAGAAAAGTATAGTTGAAACTATTATCCATGCTAAACAATCATATGCTGTAGAACGATAGGTCAAACACAATGGAACCTTGCTATAAATACCCTGTCATTGAGATGCTGTTTAGGAAAGCAAAGGTTATTCTTCTTCTGTGGCATCACTCTTTAAACACGTTTATTTTTAACATTGAATACATATGAATACATACATATGAATACCAGACATCAAACAGTATGAAAATATAAGCTACAAAGGCTGCCTAAGACTACGTGGTTTATTTGAAATTGCATTTATTTAAATTGCCACCCATTGACTGAATTATTGTTTGCATTCTAGTCCAGTCTAATACATAATCACATTTAACTAAAAATGTGCTCTAAGACAAAGCAGAGTGTTCTGAGACTACAGTTAGATTCAGCTTTCCCTTTTAGACAGCCTGAAACCTTCCATAAAGCTCAAATTTCCCATTTCCAACCAAGCTCTTAGTTTGCGTCATCTCCATCGACCTGTTTCACATCACCGTGGTCCACTGGGAACTTCTGGGGAAATGACCACCCTTCATCCAGACCATTTCACCATTTCAACACTTCAGTCCACTGCATGAACAGTTTAGAATTTGAGAGAGAAAGATTTTTCTGTCTTTTTCCTTAGTCTGTTTTCCTAAATGTTGTTCACTTTTCTATGTTAAAACCCAATTTGACAGAAATCAGGCGTACAGTACCAGTCAAAAGTCTGGACACATCTTCTCATTCAATGTTTTAATTTTCTTCTTTTTTTTCCCCTACATTGTAAATTAATACTGATGTCATGAAGGAACACATAAGGGATCATGTAGTAAACTTAAAAGTGTTCAGTATGTAATATTTTGGGTTATCTTTTAGCAGAATTTAAGATAATCACTAATAAAAATGATTAAAAACACATCTAATCATTATAAACTAAGAAGTCGTTTGATTACTTTACCTTAGAATAAGCTGTTTATATCTACGGGTCGAACACAGACTGAGGCCGCCATGTTGCATCGCCATGTTTCTACAGTAGTTCAAAAAAAACAAACGAGGCTAGGAAAAACCGTTTGTGTTGTAATGACGAATTGGCCACTCAAATTTGATGGTGCTGTAGCTTCGTTTTATTGTTGGCTGACATAAAACAGGAGAAGAAGAAGAAATATACCTATACTTCAATGAAACCTCAATAAGAAGAAATACATGAGGAGAAGCAAGAATAAAGGTTTTTTGGTTTATTTGTTATTTGTTAAGATGGTGGAACATTCTTATGCTCGTCAAGAAGAGAAAAAACAACTTCAATCGTCAAAGAAAAGAAAGCATGATGAGACCAAAAAACATCGGGACAGACAGCGTCAAAAAACTCTGGTAAACATCGGTGTTGCCTTTCCTAGATGGAAACAGCTAATGAAGGACAAAAGTTTTCAAAGTGACGCCGAAGTTGCCCGTTTTCTCCTGGATAGGTAATAATTAAGATAAATACTAGAGAAAAATGTGTATCCTGCCTGCATTATCTGTCTACAGTGAAGCAGTTTGTTGCATTTACTTTGTAACATTATCTTGTGTTTGTACAGAAAACAGCTAACGTTTACAATAGCACTACTGAAGTGCAGAAAATATGTTTCGTCTGCATTGTAGCTATGATCATTTTACATCAAATCAAAATCAAATCAACTTTGTCACATCACCTTTCACTGATGTGAAGGTGAGTGAAAAACTTGGGTGCATAGTCCCTGCAGTACTAGACAACAAAAGGTTTTAGAGAAATTATGATACAAAAAAAAAAACAAAAAAAAAAAACCCCACAAATTTACAATGAGCAGTGAATATACAGAGTGCTTATTTACACATTACTAGCCCAAAAAGAAAAATAAATAAAAATATAAAAATGTAATACATATTACATTTCCTAAATTTCTAATTAAAATGAATCTTACCACTTGAAATATCACTAGCTCTAAAGCTGCTATTAGACATTGCGTTTGGGAGTATCAAAGATTTATGACACCTGATGGTCACCGTAGAGACTTGATTGTGTTTGAAATGGGGGGGGGGGCTGTGGAAAGAGTTTTCAGTTGGTTGCAATATGGAAACTAAACCACTAGATGTCGCTGGAAACTACATACTGGGCCTTTAAACAAACCAAAACACAACTGATGTCTCAAACACATTAAGAGGCAATAAATGCAAGTCATGAACTCTTGACAAGACACAGCTGTTAACTGAAAGCCATTCCAGGTGACTACCTCATAAAGCTCACTGAGAAAATGCCAAGAAAGCTGCATCTAAGCAAGAGGTGCCTACTGTGAAGAATGTAAAATATAAACATTCTGGTTTGTTTACTAAATAATTACATATGTGTTTATTCATAGTTTGGATGACTTTAGTATTAATCTACAATGCAGAACATTTTTAAATAATGAAAAAAACACTGAATGTCCAGAAAGTGTGTCCAAACTTGTGACTGGTTCTGTATAAGTGTCTCTTTGTTATTGTAGCTGTGAAACAGCCCAGTAGAATTGGTTCACAAAGATCCATGACTAACACTGATACATTTATGTAAACAATTATTCCAAACTAATAATGTGAACAGAGCAAAAACAGCCAGCTCCCACCAACATCATTTACCAGTTCCAGTTCATTTAACACAAACCCAGCCCATTATATCCCAGTCTCACTTTCAAATTTCACTTACAACTCATTTTACCATTGTCCTGTGAGCAGAAGGAGGTGACTCATGCCATAGAATTAATTTATGGCTGTGCAATGTGTCTCATTAGAGACGAATGTCACTTTTGTTTGTGTAGGTGTGCTTGACAAACTTCTTGCGAGTGCTGTGTTGTTGGCTAATATTAACTTGTTTATAATGACACTGCTTGCCGTACAGTAATAACATTGCAAAGCATCTCAAGACCAAAGGCTCCATCATTTGAAGGGCTGTTTGAAGTCGATGACTACATTCCAATAAGCAGATCTGTGTTTTAGATACCACAGCTCAAGCTAGTGTGCTCTAAAACTCTTAGCATCAAAAACTGGAACAAGAGAAGATCTTCAGATGTAACAATTTGTCTCTTCAAACAAAGATCAGAATTATCAAGACTATGGTCTTCACTGTGGATTTGTATGGATGTGCTGGATGCTTTGATCTTTGGAGAGAACTTGAGACAGCAAATAAAACTAGTAAATGAATCCTCAACCAAATTAAAGCTCACCTTTCACCAGAAGCCCAAACTGAAGATCTCTTATTTTGGACACATGAAAAAAAAACAGTTAACTTGAGAAGGAATCCTGGAATGGTTGAAGGTAAAAGAGGAAGAGGACCAGCAAGAACATGGATGGATGAAATCAGAGGAATCATGAATGAGCCATTAAGTATTCTGAAGACAAAACCAGAAGACAAGATGTTCTGGAGAAACGTCATCCAGTATTGTCACCAGGAGTTGGAATTGACCTGATGGCACTAACAACAACAACAAGACCAAAAAGAAGAAGAGCAAGACGACCAAGACGGCCAAGAGCAAGACGACCAAGACGGCCAAGAGCAAGACGACCAAGACGGCCAAGAGCAAGACGACCAAGACAGGCAAGAGCAAGAAGACCATGACAAGCAAGAGCAAGACGACCAAGACAAGCAAGAGCAAGAAGACCAAGACAAGCAAGAGCAAGAAGACCAAGACAAGCAAGAGCAAGAAGACCAAGACAAGCAAGAAGAAGGTGATGATGATGATGATGATGAACCAAACACAGATACTCAAAAATGAAAAAAAAAAACATTACTATGAATTTCACTTAATGTTGTAAAAGTGTGGAATTACAGCACTAACTAATACATCATCCACAGAACAGAAAGTTTGTACAGGGTACTGATGGACTGGTAGGTTTACATTAGCAGGGATTTTGCTAAAATGTGCTGTACGGTTATACAGAAAGCTAGTACACAACAATTGTCCATGCCATGCCCATATTAGAAACTCCAGGTATAAAAGGATTTTCTCTATGATATTAAATAAATAAATTTAATTTCATTCCTTTTTTGCCAATGTGATTACACACAACGAAATTTAACCTCTGCATTTAACCCATCCATGTAGTGAAACACAGACACTGGGCTGTGAGAACATGTCCCTGAAGTAGTGGGCAGCCCTGTCCATGGCACCCGGGCAGCAGCTGGGGGTTAGGTGACTTGCTCAAGAGTACTTTACTCATGACTTGGTAGGGGATTGAACCAGCAGTCTTCTGGTCACAAGACCAGATCCCTAACCACCAGAAAAGAGTCTTTCAACCTGATACATTTTTTCCTTTTGGAATATCACTGTCAATATTATGACCTCCATGTTTTCCAGAAACAGTCCTTGTTTTTGGGGCCTTGACCTTGACTGGAGCAGTCCTGAAAATGTTCCCATTTTTAACTGTGAATTTAAAAACACACCAGAAAGTTCTAAGAAAGGCCTGGCAGCAGAAGGACAGACATCTCTACTAACCACTTCTACTACTTGCTCACCTAGTTTTAGAGAATATGTTGTTAATCCAGGACATGAGTTAAGATGAAAGCTAATCCAGAGATTAAAAGCAGGATTGCATAAGTAATCTACAAAACACAAGAAACTGCAACTGCCCCCCTTTTTTAATTTCATAGATAAAAACGATGGATAATTTAAAGAGATATTGACCACTAAACCATTACATCCTAGTGTCTCATTAGGTTAAATGGAATTTGCCATTTGTTTCTTTAAAACTTGTTCAAACTCTCACCATCAGCTACAAAAGAGCACATGAAGCATACAGAGGTCAATTATTTCCAAGACTTTGTTCTGGAACACCACAAAATAGCCCCCGTTAGCATTCTCCCTTCAAAGTGCCCTATGTAGGCTATACTTTTCCCCCTGCTTCCAACACACTACTAATCACACCACAAGAGTTATTCATCTAGCCCGGATTTCACAGTTCAGCTTTTTTCTTGTGTTCCAACTTTCTCGCTCCAGAGTGGTGGAGGTCTGGCGAAAATGGCTTACTTTAAAAAGCAAAAATGTGTTTGCTACAACCTTCGACCCAGAAGGCTCAGATAGTAGGATAGCGAGGTGACTCTGCTTCCCAAGCAAACCAGGCTTTATTTATTTGATTCCTCTTCCATATAAAGTTTGTGTGATGTTCTGTGATGTTCTGTGATGAAGTCCAATCATCACTTTAAACCACATTTGGTAAAGAGCTACAAAACATTGATTGTTTATTGTTATTGCAGTAGTGGCAGATATGCCGCAGCACGAAAGTAAGTGAGGGTCCTGACCAATTTCAGCTGTGCCAGATGAGTATTTCTGTGGGTGTTTTGATGAATCATTCCTGTTATCCAACAAAATGATGTAAATGAATTTGGCCAATACAGCCTAATGTATGACAGTGTTTCATCAAGAATTTCATAGACTGTACATCACAGCATAATGTTAACAGCAGAGCTTTGAAGCTATACCAGTCAATAGTTTGGACACACTTTCTGGACATTCAGTGTTTTTTTATTATTTAAAAATGTTCTGCATTGTAGATTAATACTAGTCATCCAAACTATGAATAAATACATATGTAATTATTTAGTAAACAAACAAGTAATAATAATATCTCATAATAACTCATAATCTGGGTGACTTCAGTGTTCATTTACAATGCAGGGAAAACAGAACAAGATAAAACATTAATCAGAAGGTGTGTCCAAACCTTTGACTGGTACTGCATGCAGCATTTTCTTTAAAATAGATCCATTGTGGTTGAAAAACAAAATGCTTGTTAATTAATGTGTCAAGGTGCATATTAAGCTACAATAGCTTGTTTGCACTGTATTAGTCATCTATATTTGCAGTTCCAATTACATTAGTGCTACATTTGTCCTTTATGATGTATAGACTGTACAATAAAGCATTGTACCTATACGTAAACAACAGGATTTTTAAATGTAGACTTTTGGCATTGAAACTGGGAGACATACAGACTTTTAACACTAAAATAATAGTGAAACGACAGAACAAAGAAAGAAGACATATTCTGTAGTATTTCTGATCATGTTTGAGATTCATCATGTTACAAGACAATGGACATGGATAGAAAAAGATCAGATTTCTTTGAGTCTAATCTCTTTCAATACTTGTTCTATTCATCGGAGGCTTGTTTAAGTAACTTGTAGTTAGTGTCTGATGCCATATTGTCATTAATGCAACATGGGAAATTTTTCAAAGACATAAAAACAGGTCATATAGTGGCAGGTATGCAAATATTGTCCTGTTTTGCCATTTTATTGCTCAAATGTTGCTGTTTGGTGCTTTAATGCTTCAGTAGTATCTTCTAAAATTCATTAAGACAGATAACATGAGACAAAACGGAGATCTGAGATACTTCTGGACCAGATTAATACTATAATAGTTTTCGACATAACTGGGAAAAGTCAGTAGGTGAGAACTTGAGTTCATACTGAGATTAGTCTTTAGAGTATCCTGATTTTGGCAACACTGAGCTCAGTGTGAGACTGAAAGCATCTGAAAGCGTCTCATCTGAAAGATACAAGCATACAGTCCTGTAATCTATACAGACAAATGTTGAGTCTCATTCTGTATCCGACTCTCAGCCTATCCATTCACTTTGAGGGTTAGTCGTGATGAGGACTATCCCAAAGTAAGTATCAGGGAATGAGAGTCGACTAGAACATTATTCAACATTGAAACAGGCTATAAATCCAACACCCTACTGAACTACATGTTTCCCAGAAGAATATTTACACTGTTGCTATTTTTTGGCTCAGGAGGCTTAATAAATATTCTCAGAAAATTTCCTAGGAAAAATAGCATGAGATGAAAAGGAGACAAATACATTATAATATACAACAATATAGTACTTGATCACATCATCAAAACTGAGAAGACTCTTAGACCTGGCTCAGTTCATATTGACGTTCTTATTTTTGCTATTATTTTGGCAAACCTGAGCACAGTATGAGAGTTTAGGAGTTAGCA
>BRDA01003876.1:0-12338 GCA_036984385.1 Crenuchus spilurus
TTTTCAGATTTATATTTTTTAATTAACCCTGATAAGGATTAAGCGGGTGTGATAATGGATGGATGGATGGATTTTTAATTAACAGGGCATTACTTAAGATGCAGGGATAAACAGGGATCACCGCAGATGCCAGCGCTGTTTGTATGAGCGATAAGCTAACTAGCTAGTGCTACTTTAGCAATAAGCTAACTAGCTAATGCTAGCCTAGATAAGCTAAGCAAGTTAAGACTCTTCACATAAGTGAGTTATATATAGTGTGGAACGTAACCAAGGTGTGGGCATTTATACGGGAGCAGATGGAATTGGCAAATGTTGGTGTGATAACTGTCGATGCACCACCAAGCGCCAACTAGTTAGGTAGCAATATGGTGGACGTTCGGCTGCACTCGGGTGATGACGCAAAATCTGGGGGTTTCCGAACGAGCAGAAAACATCACTGGGTATACGTTCGGGGTTTCTGAATAAGCAGAAAACATCACTGGGTATACGTTTGGGCGCAGTACTTGAGAAAGTCACCCCTGCGACGTTTTCGTGTGAGACTGCACTGTCACTGGGGAGCAAACATTCTTGGAGGAAAGTGCAGGATTCCCAGCTCCGAATGGATCAATCAGTAGACGCCTGAGCCAGCGGACATTGTTATGTGAGAGTGATAGGGAGAGAGAGCACCATCTACCCGCCCAGAGAGAGCACTGCCATTTTTTGCTCTCTTGGGCCCCGACTGTTGATGGCAAACAGCATGACCGGGATTCAAACTCGCGATCCTCTGGTCATAGTGTCAGCGTCTTAGCCTGCTGAGCCACTCGGGGCCTGTAATGATACATTTTTGAGGTCTGATATGGATTTCGTTCATTTCATTCACGGATTTCAAGACTCGGGTATTAATTCTGTACAGCTCTAACTGTATACATAAAACATTATGACCAATATGATAATATGCCAACAAAACAACTCCAACCATCCAAGGAATAGACCTCTGAAAGTGCCCAGTGGTATCTGGAACAAAGACATTGGCATCATATCCAGTGAGCACTGTTGCAAGGTGTTGTAACCACAGATTAGACGTGTTGTTACAGCACATCCAACAGATCCTTAATTGGATTGAGATCTGGGGAATTTGGCGCCAACTGTCAGTAGACACTGACTACTTTTGATCATGAGCACCACACAAGTCCAGTAGTCCGACCACAACAATGACGCTGGTCAAAGTCAATCAGTTCCTCACGCCTGTCTACACCCAACACAGTGACTGCATTGACATGTGCCATTGTTATCAACATTATTCTCTTCATCTTGGTCATAACATTTTGGTTGATTGAACTGTGGAGTGGAAAGGCATGCAATCCAAGGTGTCTGAAGTCCAGTGTGAAGTTTCTATGATGGTTTGAGGTGCCACGTCATCTTCTGGCATTGGTTCCATGCATTTTACCAAGTCCAAAGTCAACACAGTCATCTACCAGGAGACTTTAGAGCACTTCATGCTTCCATCTGCTGACAAGCTTTAAAGAGATGCCTGTTTTTTTTTTTTCCAGCAGTTGCCCACAATGTCAACACTACAGCTGACCATCATATTACTGTGCTTGATTGGCCAGCCAATTTATGAGCTATTAGCACTACTAATCAACATTTATGCAAAAAAGGGCTTGAAACTAGGGTGACCAGACGTCCTCTTTTGAGACTTAAAAAACGTGTCCGGGCGGAATTTCACAAACGTCCAGGTTTTTGTTGTATTCGAGAAGCGTTTCGTTCACAAACTAGTCTTGCCCTTCCCCTTATTCCGTTTGGTTCGCTTGAGTGAGATGTTACGCTATATTAAATGGAGACCCAGCTGAAATACAAGCCAGTTTCCCTTTAGGCTGCAACAAGCTCATCGATTGGCTCTGTCGTTTCTTGCTAACATGTGATTGGCTATCGCTGCTGTCACTCCCTCGAATGGAGTCTGGACTGCAATTTGGCTGGCAGTTAACGTGTTGAGTGTTTGTTCTGCCTGTGTCACTTCAGCTAGACGTATTTTAATATCAGCGGTTTCATATTAAAATTCATTAATATTTACATTTGAGTGTGTGTCTGTGTGTGTGTCTGTGTGTGTGTGTCTACCAGTCTGTGATAAGCCATCTATTTACATACCTCCAAGTGTAACTTTTATCAAAATAATTCCGAATTTCTGCTTATTTTGCTCAAAAATGAGGAATAATTCTGTGTAAATAAGATCTACTGACCATACAGTCCAAACATAAGTGTAACATTGGTGATAATGAGCTGAAGTGAAGTTGACTGAAAAGGATTGGGTGATAATTTTATGCTGCATGCTTTTAACAGTTTATTATTTATAAATAATATGTAATAATGTATTAATATTTGATTAATGATTAATATTATTTTTTTATTATTTTATTATTCACAATAACATTTAATAGTTATTATTACTATATTATTAATAGTAACTCGTAATTATTAATAAAATATAAATCATAATTTGTCAATATTTATTAATAATTAATAATAAAATTTGTGTTCAAGCACCAAAAAAAAATTTATTTGAACATGTAATACATTTTACACCCCACCCCCACCCCTCACCCCTGCTAAGGTGTCCTCTTTTTCATCACTTCAGATCTGGTCACCCTAATGAAACACGTAACTTTACATGTAATGATTAAACAGTTTACGATCTTTTTCACAATATAACAGCTCTTTCTGATGTATGACTTTATTTCCTTTCTGTACTTCTTGTAATTCATTGTTTTAAACATTAGCTTCAATGCTGCGTTGAAGCAGTTACACCTTATTAGCCATCCGTGGATTATAGTTTGTCATTTTCTTTCCCTTCACTTTGAGTTTGTTTTGTCCTTGAGGTTGCCTCCACGTATGGTGATTGGCATTCATGTCACTCATTCCCGTCCTTCATTGGGCAGCGTGCCAGTGCATTAAGAGCCCTTTTAATTACCTATGAATCAAGATTAGCTCCCCGGTTGCCTGTCTGAACAATTTTCCTTTTTTCTTCTTTCCCCTGACTCCAGGCAATCTATCTATTGGAACAGAGTAGACAGTTAAGCAAGTCCAAGGTCAGTGACATTATAGTTCCACGGAACCCCCCGGGAGCTGCTCAGTGGCTAGCATGCTAAAGGTGCTAATTAGCGCTCACTCACAGTGCATATTCAAAGAGCTGACATGGGGGGGGGGGATATGCGAGGAGAGTCTACACACTGTTCATGGCTCAAAAGCCTGCAACGCAAAGCAGCGGTAGGCCGGATATGAGTCTGATTTCACTGGACAAAATGTAAGGCAGAGATTAGCCGAGAGAAAAAGGACGGGGCAGGGGAGGAGAGCTGTGTCCGTCCCCCACGCCTGGCCACACAGAGTCTGATCCTAATCGCTTGTCAGCAATTCAACAAGCGTTCTCAGAACTTGACAGCTTGACCTTGAGTGTGGTTAGCACCCTCAAGCCCATACACACACAAACACACACACACTGGCCAACGCTCAAGGGACAAAGGCTGTAAATGACCTTTCGCGGAGGATGTGCGGAGAGGCGAGAGACTGGGAGATGATATCAAATCACACTCCAACACTAACAGCCAACACTGCTTCACACACTCACGAGGTACACAGGCATTTAGCCCACACACAGCTTTGAAATATTAAAATAGATGTACTGTTTAAAGTCAACCTGAATGTTTTACCTTGGTGGTACAAAGGGCTGCCTTTGTCAAGTCAATGGACCGTACAAGACTAGAGCTCTGCATCCACCAGTTGTCCAGACATTTTTGATGAAAATTTAATAATTGTTTTAAATATTTTTATGAAATATTAAAAAATAAACCCACATACACTATACATCCAAATATATTCAGCTACTATACATTTAAGCCATTGCTGAGACTCATCAGCTTATGGGTCCAATTGTCAATAGAATACAATAAACATGATAAACATGAACCTATTAGTGCCATGTAAGATGCCAGGCGTGAGCTAGAGGGGTATAAAGCCCCTCACCATTGAGTGTAACTGTGCTGTCATGAATGATGGTGCTCCCCCCAGTACTTTTGGGATGAGGTGGGGTTTCCCAACATTCTCATCTCACAGCTCTTGTTGCTGAATGCAATCAAATCCTCACAGCAATGCTCCAGAAGCAAGTTAAAGTCTTTCCTGGACAGTTTCTCCAAGAGTATGTGTTCCAATACTTACAAATAAGAAGGGGCACTTTTTATTAAAATTTCTTTCCAATTAACCCATCCAGAGTTACAGATACAGATATACACAGATCAGCGGGCAGCAAAGTGCTGCAGTGCCTGGGCAGCAGTTGGGAGTTAGGTGCCATGCTCAAAGGCACTTTATTTGTGGATTTTTTTAGGATTTGTGTGAAAATCTGATGATGTTTGGGCTCTGACACTATGATCAGAGGATCGTGAGTTCATGCTGTTTGCCATCAACAGCCGGGGCCCAAGGGAGCAAAAATTGGGCATGCTCTTTCTGGGCGGGTAGATGGTGCTCTCACTCTCCCCATAACTCTCACATTGATACACAATGTCCGCTGGCTCAGGCGTCTACTGATTGGTCCATTCAGAGCTGGGAATCCTGAGCTTTCCTCCGAGCACGTTGGCTCCCCAGTGACGTTGTATCAGCGGTAGTTCAAAAGAGGCGTGGCCTCATCATGCAGCGGAGGAGGCTTCACCCTCCTGGAGTCAGGAACAGTGCAAAGATCGGGAGAGCCCCCTAGTGGATGGGATGTGTTAATTGGCTACTACCACATTGGGAAAGGGAGAAAATTGGCAAAAATTATATAAAAAAATAAACACATCTGCTGATGTTTTATATCATGTTTATGCAGAATTATAAAAATTTTTACAAACTTTTAAGCACCACATGGTCTGACACTGTTACTGTAGTTCCTAAATGGTTCCAGTTTTAATAATACCACTCACAGCTGATCATGGAATATGTGTAAGATTTGATGTTGCAGCAGAGGCATCCTATTACAGTCCCACTCTCAAATTCAGTGAGCTTTTTCAAATGACCAGTTCTTTCCAAAATGATTGAAAAAGACGTGTGATGCCCCTGTAAAAAAAGTCCTTAATTTTATACACCTGTGGCATTAGGACTGACTGAGACAAATGGATACAATGATTAAGTGTCCCTTTGCTTTAGTCCATATAGTGTCTATTCAAGGACTCGGTGAACATTTCATGCAAATGAGCATCCAATACCATCCTTGTGTTTTAATATGTGAGCAGCCTTTTGAATATATCAATGGAGCAAATACAGGTGTGAGGAGTGTGACATATAGCAAATTTGAGCCTCTTATCACAGCTATTCTGACTATCCCACTAAACGCTTGCCCTTGAGCCAATATTCAAGTGCCTGTTAGCGTAAAGTTAAGTGGCAGGGAAACCTTTTAAAGGCCACAGACTTTTAAGGTTGCTCTGCATTGTAAATGGATGGTGGCCTCTTCTAGAGGCTTTCAAGCTCTCCACCGGACTAACAGGTCTGTAAAACTCTCTGCAGCGGTGACATGAGTGAGAGAATGTGCCGTCAAGGGAAAGCTGAGAGCGATAATGCACCACAGCCACACGAAAAAAAAGAAACAGAGCACCCCAGAGAGTTCAGAGCAATGTCCCAGGCTGACATCACACCGAACGAGTTCCTCTCAGCTCCAGCAGTGGTAACAGGACAACGGGTTTTATTTTAGATGCTGCCGTGCACAGTAGATCATCAATAAGACATGGATTAAGTGCACGGGGACGTCACAATGCAGCTGAATCATTAAGATGAGCCTTCGCTCATTTTAAAACATTAAGGCTGTCTTATCTTCTGATGGAGTCTATTCTGGGAAGGACTCGTCTTATAATTCATGTAATTTATATCTTTGAAAATAATCTTTAAATATTCCAACAGGAAATTCCTCTGAGAGGCGTCTAATCGTTACTTATTGACACTAAAAAGAGTCTTACAACGCTTTCTGCAAAGACAAAATAGTCCACTGGGCTCTCAAGTAGGTCTGACTCTTCCATCTGTGACCCAAATCATGTCCGGTCTTATTGTAGGAGGGAGATAAAATATGTTTAAGAATGATTTACATTGTAGTACACAGTTTATAACCTTTAACTGTTTAAACGAAACGTCCAACCTAACAGTGGGAATATGTACAAGAAGTCTAGTTAGAGGTTTCTGAAATGCTGCCACCTCTCACCTGGTAATGATTTCTCTCACCATAACTCTTTACTAAGGAGTCTTAGCCATTTAGCTGGTGGTTAAAACTAGCAGTTGCCCTAAAACAACTCAGCATAGGAACTAACTCAGTGGCAAGACTACCCAGCACTCTGAAAACAACCCAGTAATATCCAAAGAAGCTCAACCCAGTACAGTGGAAAACAAAAATAACCCAGTGGCTAGACTACCCAGCACTGTGGAAAGAACCCAAAAATAAACCAACAGGCTCAACCCAGCCCAATGAAAATCAAATTCAGCAGTAACCAAGTGGCTAGACTACCCAGCATTGTGGAAATAACCCAGTAATAACCAAACAGGCTCAACACAGTACAATGGAAATCAAAAACAGACACTAAGCCAATGGCTACATAGTATTGATGAAAAACCCAACAGGCTCAACCCAGCACAGATGAAAACAAAAACAAAATGCACTAACCCAGTGGCTAGACTACCCCGTACTGAGGAAACAATAACCAAACATGCTCAACCCAGCACAATGGAAATCAAAAATAAATGGTACTAACCCAGTGGCTAGAGTACCCAGCATTGTGAAAATAACCCAGCAATAACCAAACAGACTCAACCCAGTGGAAATCAAGAATAATGCACTAACCCAGTGGCTAGACTACCCAGTACTGAGGAAATAACCCAACAATGACCCAACAGGCTCAACCCAGCAGAGTGGAAGTACAAAATAAAAGGTGATAACCCAATAGATAGGCTACCCAGCACTGTGGAAAGAATCCAGCAACAACCCAACATGCTCAACCCAGCACAGTGGAAATTTAAAATAAATGGTACTAAACCAGTGGCTACACTGCCCAGCATTGTGGATATAATCCAAAAAGCTCAACCCAGCACAATGAAAATAAAAATAAGTCGTAACCCAGGGGCTAGACTATCCAGCATTGAGGAAATAACCCAACAGACTCAACCCAGTGGAAATCAAAAATACATGGCACTAACCCAGTGGCTAGAGTACCTCGTACTGAGGAAATAACTCAACAATGACCCAACAGGCTCAACCCAGCACACTGGAAATAAAAAATAAATGGTACTAACCCAGTGGTTAGACTATCCAGCATTGTGTAACCAATAACCAACAGACACAACCCAGTGGAAACCAAAAATAAAAGGCACTAACCCAGAGGCTAAGCTACCCCGTACTGAAGAAATAACTCAACAATGACCCAACAAGATCAACCCAGCAGAGTGGGAAGTAAAAAATAAATGGTACTAACCCAGTGGTTATAGGACCCAGCATTGTGGAAATAACCCAGTAATAACCCAACAGACTAAACCCAGTGGAAATCAAAAATAAAAGGCACTAACCCAGTGGCTAAGCTACCCTGTACTGAAGAAATAACTCAACAATGACCCAACAAACTCAACCCAGCACAGTGGAAATCAAAAATAAAAGGCACTAACCCAGAGGCTAAGCTACCCCATACTGAGGAAATAACCCAACAATGACCCAACAGGCTCAACCCAGCACAGTGGAAAATAAAAAGTAAAAGGCACTAACTCAGTGGATAGACTACCCAGCAGGAAAGAATCTAAAAAAATGATCCAATAAGCATCCAACCTGCATTTGGATAGAAAAACAACAACCCAGCAGTTTTCAGTGTGGATACATTTTGGGAATTTCTTCTTCAGTTGTGTAAAACTCACTCCTGTGGTGTTAAAGTTTTGTAGGCCGTGGAACATCACAAGAGTTTGGTCTTTCTAACAATTAAGTTCAGACGCTCACTAACAACCAGCAGTATGGGCAGTTTCCCTGACAGATCCAGGATGCTTTTGCCACTTTCACTAAACTAGGACAGGCTGGAGAAGTGAGGGAGCTGGCTAAGTAGCTTGTCATCCTTTGAACTCCCTGTCATTGCTAATTCTTTAAGAGTGCATTATACCGCATTGCGAGGAGAGTGCATTGTGCCCACGTCAGCGGTTTAAAACAATTAGAAGAGGAAGTCAGTGGACTGAATCACAAACAGAGTCGCAGCTGAGGCCTGTGGGACATCTAAAGATAGAGCCCAGAGAGGAGAGCGGCATAGGCAGACACAAAAGGACAGAACAGGGAATAAAAAAAGTAGAAGAAAGGGCATCCAAAGTGCCACTGTAAGCTTTTTAGTGCATTGTAAGATTGTTAGTGCCACTTGCCACTTTCGCCCTCGGCTTCTCTAAAGCTGCTTTCTGCCGATATCTGTTGTAAAGAAACAGTGTAGATGTAAAACCTAAATTGAATTGTAGTTAATGGTTGTATTAGCATCAGTCTCCGCTGAGTCAGAGATCATTTTCAGCATCAACACCTTAGGTGATGTGACCATAACAACTGAGGAGGTTAAGAAGGACAAATGAGGGAGATATTGAGTTGTATATGACTTTGCTGCCATCTGTTGATGTAGTGTAGCATCTCTGCTCAGATGTTTTATGACTGTGCTCATGCTCAGAGCAGTGATGGATAACAGTCAGATATGGGTCAGAGTTTGGTCGCTCCTGGTCGTTTTTCCATCAATCCATCAATTTATCCATTATCGCCTAATCTTGATCAGGATCACAGTGAATCTCTCCGAGGTAAGCCCAACCCAGCTAACACAGGAACGTTGCAAGAACATTGCGAGAAAGTTCCATTTAGGTTATGTGAACGTTATGGTGTGGAGTTCTTGCTTGGTTATCAGAACGTTAGCTGTGAACATTAGCCTAGAACGTTCTTTGAACATTCCCTTAATGTTTTTATTATTATACACCCGGTCAGGTGACAAACAGGGAACATTCGTTCATCGTTAGGCTAACGTTAGGTTGGAACGTTATATCAAACCTTCAAAGAACGTTCCAGGAACGTTGTCATTTAACAGAACCACGCAAGAGTAATACCAGAACGTTAGTTTAACGTTCTGTGTTACATGGGTGTAAACTAACGTTCTGGTATCGTTCTTGCATGGTATAAATCCATTTCAAACCCTTTATGACAACTTCTGTATTGACTCTCACTTGAAGCAGGTGTTCCTATTGTTCCAGATGAAATAATTGGTGCTTTATCTCAGTCATCTCTAACAGCATTCATTCTGCTAGCACATCACGTGACCTACAGCATCAGAGATGTGAGCTGGCCTGCTCTGTGGATGCTCACCTGTGAGTCAGAGCAACTGGCAACGTTACACAAGTGAAACTGACCAATCAGCTCACAAAGGCGTTCCCTCCTTCAAGCAGGGTTGCCATGTTGAAGAAAAACCTTCATATGTGTACATCTTTGTTTGGTACAGTAACCTACACGGTATATAAATGTAAGTGTAATATAAAATTCATAATATCAGCAATTTGAGATTTACATTTCATGATTTCAGTGTTAAAAAGGATACAACAAGTTGGATGAAGCTCTACCTACTGTACATTATGAGATCTGACATCAACAAGACTGCAGTTATGTATGTCTAAGTCTATATATGAGAAAGTGTTTCTAAAGAGTGCTGCGGATTATATTTTACTTTTTTTTACATGTTCTTTATTATTCTTTTACATTTTAAGTCACATTATCTCTGCATTTTATGTGTTTTAATGTGTAAAACACTTTGAATAACCACAGTGTATAAAATATGTTACAAAATTATAATTTACAAAATTAAAAGTAATCTTAAAGAAAATGTAATATGAAATTTATTTGTTTTCACAATTTATTTCAAAAAGTTTTTTTTAGTTCAAAAAGTCTTGTTTTAAATTGATGTGTTTGGCTTATATCTCATAAAATATTATAATATTTATTTTGACTAAATTTCTATTCAAAGAATTAAAATATGTCACTTTATGTGTAAAACATACAAAACATGACTTCTTAAAAATTAAACCATGAATACAATTCATTATTGTAATTGGGGCACTAGGACTGCCTCAGATTGTAAGGTTGGTACCTGGGGAGATTTTAAGAGGATCTGGCAACCCGGGTTTTCAGCCTTGTGCAGTCTGACGCGTTTCACTGCTGGACACAAGGACTCTGACTCCCTGCTTAGGAAAACGCTGGATGATCCTTGTCGTTTTGGCTTAAACTGGGCTTCACAGTGAGGAGAACATCCACCATGGTCTGCTCCAGCTTCACCTGCTCCAAAAACTGCCTGTGTGCCATCAACCTGCTGTATGTGGTGAGTGAGCCCAGCTGCAGCCATATGGAGCTCTGATACTGACCTGTGTGTAAGATTTAAGCTCCTGTTCATTGAGGATCCTGGTTCAGATCTGCTGTAGTGGTAGTCAGGCTTAGCTTAAAGCTATAAGCTGATCCCAGACCAGTCTTCTGTGATGAGAAGTGATGAATATGGTCCAGTGTTGGTAAATAATAGGCCTCAGTAGAGTGAGCTGACCTGGGCTGAATTATTTAGGTAGATGCTTTGTGGCTGTGATGCTGAGCAGCTTTGGGTTGCTCGTGGGGTTTCCTTTCACTCCTCCACTCCAGACCAAGTCACATCCTGTCTTTGTTCTAGTTTCTCACTATGTGTGATAAGGTGTCATCACTGGCCTGGTTTTTTATACCCCTTCAGTGCAGTTCTGCCCTCTTTCCTGCAGAGCTGCTGGTCAGTCTGTGTCATTTAACCAGATAACTTAAGCCCAGCATCTCACCTTTCCAGAGCATCATCTCCAAAACTGAGAACATCACCCACATCTGTGCTGTATATATGTGTATATATTTCACTTTACATTATGTACAATATACTCTTAAAATGGTTCTCCAAGGGTTCTTTAGTAAAGAAAATGGTTCTACATAGAACCATGAACACTCAAAGAACTCAAAGCATTATTGCATGATGAGAGTTCTTCAGATTGATGAGGAAAGTGCTGTAGGTGGTTCTATATAGAAACCTTTAGAGAATGGTTCTATGTAGCACCAAAAAAGGTTCCTCTATTACTACAAGCTTGACATCACAGCTACAGCAGAACCCTTTTGGTGGATATACAGAACCATTTTCAAAACGGTTCTGTATAGAACCAAAATGGTTCTGTATAGAACCATTTTCAAAAATGTTCTGTGTAGAACCATTTTCAAAGATAGTAAATGAACACTGAAGTCATCCAGACTGTGCAGGAACACGTAAGGAATCATGTAGTAAACTTAAAAGTGATAAACAAACCAAAACATGTTTTAGATTTTTCAAAGTAGACACACAACTGATGTCTCAAACACATTAAAAGGCAAGAAATGCCGAACATTTTTAAATAATAAAAAAACACTGAATGACCAGAAGGTGTCCAAACTTTTGACTTTCACTGTATCTCACAGTTTATCTTTTTGAATTAAATGATGAACACAAATGAAATGTTGTACAATAGTGTACAATACCTCCCTGGTTAAGTGTTAGCAGATATATTAGTTTTAGTTGAAAACTTGGAGGTCAGCATCAGCCGTCACATCATGTTCAACTTTCTGACCAGACATTTGTCACATGTATTGTTTTCTCTGGCTAAATGTCACTTTTTGTACTTGTTTAAAAAAAAAAACACTTGTTTTGAGGCTGAATATGTAGTGCTGTGTTCTTTTAGCTGTTTTTAATCAATAAAAGTTTGTATTTTTATCCAGAAATAAATGAAGACACCACTGTCATCCGTTTAGTTCACTGGAGAAACTAGTAAAAGTAAAATAAGAGAATGTTGTTAGTTAAACATTAAGTATAATGTTTAGACACTATGATGTTTAAACATCGGTTAAACGTTATACTCGCAGTGTGAGTTGGTCTGATTGTTGAAGTTGCATGTAAATTAAATCAGTAAATCAGTGAAATATTTATTAGCATCATTATTTTAGCTTCACTGCTAAATCAGTTTGCTTATGAATGTTTCACTCTCTGCCCTTCTGCCCACCCCCGTCTCGCCTCACACTGTCTCTCTCTGCCTCTCTTTCTGCCTCGGTCTTTCTCGCTCATACTGCCTCTCTTCCTCCCTCCCTCTCTCTCTCTCTCTTTATCTTTCACTGTCTCTCTCTCACACTCTTTCTCTTTCTGTCTGCCTCTTTTTCTACCTGCCTCTGTCTAACTTACTCTCTCACACTCTCTGCCTCTCTCTCTCTCTCTCTCTCTGCCTCTCTCTCTCTCTCTCTGCCACTCTGCCTCTCTCTCTCTCTCTCTGCCTCTCTCTCACACTCTTTCTGTCTCTTT
>BRDA01003876.1:18400-30887 GCA_036984385.1 Crenuchus spilurus
CGACGAGAAACAAAGCCAGAGAAACGACGAGAAACAAAGCCAGAGAAACGACGAGAAACAAAGCCAGAGAAACGACGAGAAAACAGAAACTGAGAAACTAAGCCAGAGAAACGACGAGAAATGAAGCCAGAGAAACGACGAGAAATGAAGCCAGAGAAACGACGAGAAATGAAGCCAGAGAAACGACAAAAAACAAAGCCAGAGAAACGACGAAAAACAACCAGAAACAAAGCTAGAGAAGCAATGAGAAATGACGGGAAACGAAGCCAGAGAAACAACGAGAAATGAAGCCAGAGAAATGACGAGAAACAAAGCCAGAGAAACGACGAAAAACAACCAGAAACAAAGCTAGAGAAGCAATGAGAAATGACGAGAAACAAAGCCAGAGAAACAACGAGAAACGAAGCCAGAGAAAGAATGAGAGAAAAAAAAAACAAAGGCAGTCAAAAACCAGGTGGAAAAAAAGTAGATGATATCCAAATTGTACGATAACAAGGGGAAATGATAACCGAGGTTCCACTGTAATTTAATTCAAAAAGTCAGTAAACGGTCATATATTTTATATTTTTTACTTATAAAGTGACATTTCAAGTTACTGTATACTGAAGATACTGTTTGAAAGTTAATTTACTCGAATTGAAATATTTAAATAATTTTGAGCTATGAGCCTTACTTTTAAATGTCTCTTTACATGGAATGAATATAAAATATGATGTTTTTTCTTTTGGACTTTAATTATAAACGACTGATTTTTTATGATATTCTCACTGTGAGAGATACTAGTGTCAGGAATTTGTCCTAAAAAGTATTGTGAATGTTTATATATAATATAATTTTGCTTCAACTCTTAATGTTCTTCCTGCCTGTTGCAGATTCTGGGCGTGTGGTTAACATACAGGTACAGAAACCAAAAAGATCCACGAGCCAACCCCAGTGCCTTCCTGTAGTCAACAACATGGCTGACACAGTGATGCCCTGTGCACTGGACTTCTAACTGGAGCTCTGTTAGAGACGAGACGTGTGTGTTTGCCGTCTCTGAAGTGGAGGTCACTGCTTGTTTCTGCTGCTGTGTGTACTGATCATTTTCAAGGGTGCAGTGTTGTGAAGCAAAAAAAATGAAATCCTGTATATAAATTTCCTTTGAAGACATCTGGAGGTTATTACTACTACACCAAATGTCACCATGGAACCGATACTTATGCAGTCAACACTTACGGGCTACGAGAAATGATATCGGCCTAAATCCTGGAACTTTAAAATGCGGAGAAAAGCAATCACTGCGATAAAAGGGGCTACTGTCAGACTGTGTGCCTGCATGTCACTGTTGATATTCAGATTGGTCATTGATGTGTAATCAAATTGGATGAATACTGTTTATTTTAAATACTGCATCGTTATAATCAAGTGCATTGCTATCAGCACATGGAGACAGTCGTCTTTGTGTACATCACTCTGAGGCTACTGATCAGGAATGCAATCATGTTGTTAACATGCTAATTGGTCAGTCAGTGTGCTTTGTATGTAAACATCTGCATGACATTTAAAAAATACGTGAGACTTGGGGTTATTCCACAAAGCAGGATTTCTCAGTTAAGCTAGGTAACTAAAGCCCAAACTCGAAACCCAAACTTCAGTGGGAAAAGATCAGAAGGACAGTCCTTAAGTTATCTGACAAACTTTCTTCTTTATGGAAAACCCTCTAGGATTCCTGAGTTAGCCAGATAACTAATGGGAAAAGACTAGCAGGACAGGTTCAGCTTTGGGCTTAAGTTACCTGGCTATACCTCAAAATCCTACTTTGTTGTACAAGTCCCAGGATTTCTAAGTTGGATGTCTTAAATCCAATGTTGAAGATGTCCAATGGGAATGTGTTCATTTTCTTTTTTCATTGGAAAGGAAAGTACTTTGAGCTTTAGTTACCAGGTTTAACTGAGAAATCTGTCTTTGTTGTAGACCTCCCAGGATTTCTATGTTTCCCAGATAACTTAAACACAACTGAGGAGTTAGCCAGCTACCTTAAACCCAAAGTTGAGGATTGTTCAATGGGAATTTCCTGCTGATCTTTTCTCATTGGAGAGCTTTGACTTTGGGCTTAAGTTACCTAACTAAACCAAGAAATCCTGCTTTGTCCTAGACAGCCGAGGAATTCTAAGTTAGCCAGACAACTTAAACCCAATCTTGAGGATTGTCAAATAGGAATGTCCTTCTGGTCTTTTCCCATTGGAAAGGTTAGATATTTGGCTTAATTTAACTGGTAGTCAGATAGCTTAAACTCAACATTGAGGATTGTTGTGTAGGACTATCCTGTCGATCTTTTCTCATTGGACACATTTGACTTTGACCTTAAGTTACCTGGTTAAACTGTGAAATCCTGCTTTGTGGAAGACTAAGTTAGCCAGGTAGCTTAAACCCAATGTTGAGAATTGTCCAATTGGAATGTCCTGCAGGTTTGAGTTTGTGCTTAAGTTACCTGGCTAAACTGAGAAATCCGTCTTTGTTGTAGACCTTGAAGGATTTCTGTTTCCCAGATAGCTTAAACCCAACTGAGGAGTTAGCCAGCTACCTTAAACCCAAAGTTGAGGATTGTTGAATAGGAATGTCCTTCTGGTCTTTTCTCATTGGAAAGGTTAGATGTTCTGCTTAATTTACCTGGCTAAACTGAGAAGTAATGCTTTGTTGTAAACCTCCCAGGATTTCTGTCTCCCTGATAGCTTAAACCCAACATTGAGGATTGTCCTGTCGATCTTTTCTCATTGGACACATTTGACATTGAGCCTAAGTTACCTGGTTAAACTGCGAAATCCTGCTTTGTGGAATAAACTCTAGACTTTCTAAGTTATCCAAATAACTTAACCCAACAATTAGGACTGTCCTGCTGATCCCTTCTCATTGGACAGTTTTGACTTTGGGCTTAAGTTACCTGGCTAAACTGAGAAATCCTGCTTTGTGGAGCACTCCCTTTTGTAATTAACCTGCATACTTGATTATGCAAAAATTGCTAGTGCTCATGCATTATCCCAATTAACACTGAACATGTAAACAACATGAAATCCCCTTAATCTGAATGATCAGTAATCACTGATCTCATGTCATAGTTGTGTTTTATGGACTCTGTTTATGACTGAAAGAAAAAATGAGTGTGTGTGCATGTGTGTGTGTTACAGCTCAGATTTGATTTGTGTGGCTTTACCTTCTTGCATGAATTCTTCACTACAGTGTGCATCTATATACTATGGTTCTGTGAACTATGCACTCATGTGTTTAAATAAAGAATGATTATCACCAGTGCTCAGAGTAAACCGCCTGCTCTCTGTTCTCAGGCTGTCGGGGGATTTTGTTGACATTTCTTGGGGGGAAAATGTGCTTCCTTCAGTCTGATAACCAATCAGAGACTGACACGCATGAGAACTCTAAAGAACAAAAGCTGCTTTGGGCTGCATACTAGTATCTAAGCAACAGTGGGATTCAGGAAATGCACTGAGCGTTTTCCTCAGGCTCCTCCTTACAGGATATGAGCCGGAGCTGCTTAGTCTCACCTTAACTTCCACATTAAATTTCTCAGACGTGTCCTACTTCCACAGACGTGTGTGATCTGAGGGGAATATCATCTCATTGGTCAGAGGAGGGACAGATGCTTGTAATCAAATAACTGTCATATTAGAAATCTTTATATATATATACAGTGCCCTCCATAAAAATTGGCACCCTTAGTTAAAATGTGTTAAAAGCCTTAAAATAAATACATTTTTATTGCAGAAGAATAATCTCACTCTGAAAAAGTTTAGTACAAAGCAACCTTCAACTCAAGTGAAAAAAAATAAAGAAAAAATAGAAAAGAAATCATTATTTCCCATAAAATGACATGTTCCTCAATTATTGGCACCCTTAACAATTTCTTGGAAATAAATGTATTTGAACCATTTTTGTCATTTCTACTGTCGTTTATAAAGTGGATCAAAGTATCTAGGAACCTTTAATTAGTAATTAATAATTTCCTGTTTCCCTGGGGTATAAATATGGCATCACACACAGGCCTGTTTCTCTTACTCTTAAACATGGGAAAGACAAGAGAAGACACTATTCAAGTAAGGCAGATGTGTGTCGACCTTCATAAATCAGGCAGTGACTACAACAAAATAGCCACTCACCTGCAGATGCCCTTATCTACACTGCAATCATCAAAATGTTCAAAACAACTGGAACTGTGACAAACAAGCCTGGAAAGGGACGCAAGTGTATCTTGCCACATTGCACAGTGATGGATGGTAAGAGAAGTAAAAAGTTCTCCAAAGCTCACTGTAAGAGAATTGAATCAAATGGTATCATCTTGTGGTTACAAGGTCTCCCAAACAATCATCAGGCGCTATCTACATGCCAACAAGCTGTTTGGGAGGCATGCACGGAGCTTTTTGGCAACAAACACTGTAAGCGTAACACCAAGGATGAGTACGCAGAAAAACACCTCATGCCCACTGTTAAGTATGGGGGAGGATTGGTGATGCTATGGGACTGTTTCTCCTCAAAAGGACCTGGGAACCTTGTAAGGATACATGGGATCATGAACTCTTTGAAATATCTGGACATTTTGAATCAGAATCTGGTGGCCTCTGCCCGAAAGCTGAAGATGGGTCATCACTGGGTTTTTCAGCAAGATAATGACCTTAAACATGTGGCCAAATCTACTCAAAAATGGTTCACAAGGCACAAATCATCCTATCATGGCCATCTCAGTCCCCAGACCTCAACCCAATAGAAAACCTGTGGGGAGAGCTGAAGAGGAGAGTGCATAGGAGAAGACCCAGGACTCTGAACGATTTAGAGAGGTTGTGCAAAGAGGAATGGTCAAAGATGCCTCTTTCTGTATTCTCCCATCTTGTGAAGAGTTATAGAAGATTAAGTGCTGTCTTGTTGGCAAAAGAAGTTTGTACAAAGTACTAAAGCCAATAATTGTGGAACACATGATTTCATTAAAAAGATTTATTTCTTATTGTGATTTTTTTCCCACCAAATAAAGGCAGTTGAATTATAGCTTAGATTTTTCTCTTTTTTGCATTGTTGTCCTATATTATTTTTCTTAAAAAAGAATTTATTAGAAGCCAAAGAACACTTCTTAACCAGGGGTGCCAATAATTATGGAGGACACTGTATACACTGCTAAAAAAAATAAAGGGAACACTAAAATTACATCCTAGATCTCAGTGAATAAAATATTCCAGTTGAAAATCTTTATTTATTACATAGTGGAATGTGTTGAGAACAAAATAACATAAAAATGATCAATGTAAATCAAAATTATTACCCCTTGGAGGTCTGGGTTTTGAATCATACTCAAAATCTCATACCACCCTCATGGAGTCTGTTTCTGACAGTTTGAGCAGAAACATGGATATTTGTGGCCTCCTGGAGGTCATTTTGCAGGGCTCTGGCTCTGCTCCTCCTGTTCCTCCTTGCACAAAGGAGGAGGTAGTGGTCCTGCTGCTGGGTTATTGCCCTCCTACGGCCCCCTCCATGTCTCCTGGTGTACTGGCCTGTCTCCTGGTATCTGCTCCATGCTCTGGACACTGTGCTGACAGACACAGCAAACCTTCTTGCCACAGTATACATTGATGTGCCATCCTGGATGAGCTGCACTACCTGAGCAACTTCTGTGGGTTGTAGACATCGCCTCATGCTACCTCTATGGTGAGAGAACTGACAAAATGCAAAAGTGACCAAAACATCAGCCAGAAAGGATGAGAACAGAGAAAAGGTCTGTGGTCACCACCTGCAGAACCACTCCTGTATAGAGGTTGTCTTGCTAATTGCCTCTCATTTCTACCTGTTGTCTGTTCCATTTGCACAACAGCAGGTAAAACTGATTCACAGTCAGTGTTGCTTCCTAACTGGACAGGTTGGTTTCACAGAAGTGTGGTTGACTTGGAGTTACATTGTGTTGTTTAAGTGTTCCCTTTATTTTTTGAGCTGTGTATATATATACAGGTAGTCCCCGGGTTACGTCAACCCCGAGTTACGATGTTTCGTGGTTACGACACATCTCCCATTTATTGTATAAAGCCTTTTTTCGTGTTTGGTGTGCGCAGCAGTGTGTGCGGCGGAAGAATACACGGTTACGCGGCTGTTTCCTTTCATTATTAAACATATTTTATATGTGTTTTTTTGATAATTACTGTGTTAAGATAGGATAAGTGCTTACAGTATGTTATTTATGTACAGTATTTACGTATGTTCTGACTTACACAAAATTCGGTTTACGATGCAAACGTAGGAACGGATCAACGTCGTAACCCGGGAATTACCTGTATATACATAGAGAGAGAGAGAGAGAGGTGTTTGAAAGTTTGTGAGCCCTTTAAATTTTTTTATATTTCAGCATTAATGTGACCTAAAAGATCATCAAATTTTCACACAAGTCCTAAAAGTAGATAAAGAGAACCCAGTTAAACAAATGAGACAAAATATTAGACTTGCTCATTTATTTATTGAGGAAAATGATCCAATATGACATATTTGTGAGACAAAAATATGTGAACCTCTAGGATTAGCAGTTAATTTGAAGGTGAAATTAGAGTCAGGTATTTTCAATCAATGTGATGACAATCAGGTGTGAGTGAGGACCCTGTTTTATTTAAAGAACAGAGATCTATCAAAGTCTGCACTTCACAGCACGTTTGAGGAAGTGTATTATATCACAAACAAAGGAGATTTCTGAGGAGCTCAGAAAAAGAGATGTTGATGCTCATCAGGCTGCAAAAGGTTACAAAACCATTTCTAAAGAGTTTGGACTCCACCAATCCACAGTCAGACAGATTGTGTACAAATGGAAATGCAAGACCTTTGTTATCCTCCCCAGGAGTGTCGACCAACAAAGATCACTCCAAGAGCAAGGCGTGTAATAGACAGCGAGGTCACAAACAACCCCAGAGTAACTTCTAAACAACTGAAGGCCTCTCTCACATTGGCTAATGATAATGTTCATGAGTCCACCATCAGGAGAACACTGAACCACAATGGTGTGCATGACAGGGTTGTAAGAAGAAAGTCAATGCTCTCCAAAAATAACATTACTGCTCATCTGCAGTTTGTTAAAGATCATGTGGACAAGCCAGAAGGTGGTGTTAGTATCATGGATTTTGGATCATTATCCTCAAAAAATAAATGACCAAGTATAATATTTTTGTCTCATTTGTTTAACTGATTTATTTTTATCTACTTGTGTGAAAATCTGATGATGTTGTGTACACAGTACATTTGAACAGTACCATTAAACAATTATTAGAACATAGTACATTATTACTGGTGTTTATATATATTATAATATATAATTCATTAATAATTTATTTCATATATAAAATATTTATTAAAGCATTGTAATACTGATTGCTTAAACACACACAAACATATGCAGTATCAAAAATGTATAATTTAATATTGTTTGGAGTCCAAAAATGTCTTACATTAGACTGTATATCTTTTTTATTATTTGTCATAATTGTAATAATGTTTATTTAATTTTTTTTTATTAATTTCCAATTTTTTTCTTAGTTATTATTATATGTTTTCCCTACCTTTCTTTAAACGTCTAATAAAGAAAAAGAAAAAGAAAAAAACATAAAATTATGTCCTAGAATAACCAGGTTTTATTTTTAAAATTTATAATAAACAGATAATAATTTGGATGCTTTTCTCTGGATGTGGTCGATTCATAACACGTTGGCCCATTGTCTTCTATCATAAATAAAGTATTGTGAGCACAATGTTTTTAATAAGCCTGAAATATTCTGGAGTGGTCCTTTACATCCATTCAAAGCTGATTCTTTTGTGGCTTCACTCTACAGAACCACTTTCACTAGTTAAGTGTTCATAGTAATAATGACGGTAGTTGTGTTTTACTCAGTTCTTCACAGAGATGGATGCCACAGTGAATGAGTTCAAAGCAGTTTCTTTATTTTATCCAAAAAAGCAATGCATCACTGATGCTGTACATTAGAAGAAAAGCTCATCATTTAAGGCCAAAAGTAACAGAACCTCAAAAAGAACAGTGAGTTCAGAGACTTACAGTGCGTTTCTTTACATCGGCACAGTGCCACTTCAAAAAAAACTGAATATCATGAAAAAATTCATTGTTCTTCATATTTTAATTCCAAAAGATTGTAATATTTGATATTCTTTTATATTATTTCAAGCCTTTTTAGGTTTTACTGTAGATCAGTTTGGCTTACAGCTCATTTAAATTATTATATAATTATTATTCAAACAGTAAATATTACACGTCACATGCAATGAATATAAAATATACAACCTTTAATTAAATTATGACCATTTTTTAATTAAATTATGTATGAACTTTTCACAATATTCACATTTATGGAGGCGCACTGGTAAACAGAACAACAAACATAAACTTTCAGTGAGAAAAAAAACCTAAAACATCTTTTCCGATTGATGGATTACAGTCCTGATGGATTTTCTTCACAACTCCGTTTTCATTAACTTCTTGGCTCTCTGCATGTTGCTCAGCACTGTTAGAATAGAAATAAAAGTCTAGAAGTCAAGCAATATTAAAACTTTCCATATTAGAGTCATGCTTATACCTAATACTCATTAAAAAAATCCAGTATCAGCAGGTGAGCAGGTTTTGGACTTACAGAGTTTTAGGTCACTGGGCTCGTAGGCGTACATGCGGTTGGAGTAGCGGCCGGTGATGTCAGCACGAACAGTCATGGAAGGATCTGGAGAAAAGCAGAGAGATGATAAGAAAATGCCATCTGTTCACTCTTAATAAACTGCCCAAATATGAAGTGTGACACTCACCAACAAAGAGGATTCTGGGAACATACTGGCCATCAGGTGACAGGTGTTTGTCTGTGGTTTCGTACTGTAGAGAGAAAAAAATGGTTTTATTGATCCCCAAACCCTTCCGGAGTTCATACACACACACACATTAGCACATATATTCAGAGCAGTGGACCTGCTGCAGTGCCCAGGGAGCACTTAGGGGTTAGGTGCCCTACTCAATTGGGCTTCTACCTGCTGTAGCACCTGAGGAGCAGTTGGGGGTTAGGTGCTTTACTCAAGGGCACTTCAGTCCTGGGTTTTTCTTGCTGGTTCAGGAGATCAAACTAGGGAACTTTCTGCCCAAAGCCTACATCTCTAACCTCTATGTCATGGCTGCCCCACCAATTAGGCCAAGTAAAAAAAAAAATTGGTGATCATCCCCGTCCGACCCTCTAAAAAGCACCACAACCATTTTTTTTTTTTTACGCAAAAAATGTGCCAACCACACTAGTCTGGCCTAAAATCATTCAAATTTCCCGCGCTTCCAATGACGTGATCCCAAATCAATACGCTACTTCCGTAGTGGCTGTCAATCCGAATGGCCGGTTGTTTTTGTGATGCAAATCATGGCTTTGTAGTGACCAGTGTAAAAGAACACTGCAGTCGGCCAATAAAAGACTGGCTAGGCATCAGCGTTGACGCAGACGTAACACTAGATGCATTTTACCAGGAATACAGCGACGGGAAAGCATGATGGTGACCCCATTTCACGTTTTCAACATCATTTTAATATTCGCTACATAATTTTCTATCATCAATCTAAAAAAAAAATATATATATATATATATACACCTCCCTCCCTCCCAACATTTTTGGTGAAAAAGGATGATTTTTTTTTTACTTGGCCTTAACATGGATATTTTTTTGTCTATTATATTTTATTTGTAAACAAAAAACCACCAAATCTCACCACCAGGTTGAGGATAATGAAGTCTTCATCAGCTAACTTCTGAATCTCCTTATCCTCAGCGAACGCCTTCTTCATAGCTGGTGAAAGAACAAAGCAAATATTTGCTTACTTAACGTCTGACAAAGTCATCCTCCTCCACTATCACTTACATAATGACTGAATAGTCTCTCACACAGCTTATTTAAACCCAAAGTAGCTTCAGCTATTCCGTTCCTATTTATAAAAGTGTAGAAGAGCTACACAGCTTTATACAAATGAAAGAATACATTTATACACATCGGAACCATCCCAGTTAACCATTTTGTCTCAGCATTCCCCTGTATTCAGTTTTGGATTGTTCCTTGAAAAAAAATTCCCAGGAAGTTGGAAGAATGACCACTTCTCCCAAAAAAACCTCTCTCAGAATCTTATCTGTTGAACACACTACTTACACTGGACCATCACAACATTCATGTTACGCACAGAAGCTCTGCTTCTGGCATTTAGATATTTATGTAACGTTCTGGGAATGTTCCCTGTTTGCTGGGAAAGAATCAGCTGAACTTCTTCAACTGTGACCCAGTTGCCAATATATCAGCATGCATAAAATAACAGAAGACGAAATGTGGGCACAAACGACAGACTTTGGATTATACCAGATGATGAGTACTCAGATCTTACCCTGACTGTGTGGGCAGTCTTCCATGTGGAAAATGACCATGAGAGGCTTGTTCCTGTGGAAAGAGTTTTAGAAATTGGACTTTTGTGTTGGTGCATTGCAATGCAAGCATACACATACATATATAATTCTGATTCACTATCATTACACATTTCCACATAAAAAAGTGAATCATTAGAGGTAAAAAAAAGTGTTATTTTTTCGTTTTAACGTTGATCCGTGTGGCGTGTAGCTCATTAACATGGTAGAGCACCTCTTTGACTGATCAAGTGCATATACACTAGCAAAACAAATGTTCCTCACTGTGAGCGTGCCCAGTACAGGGCCTCCTCATACGTCTGAGCCCAGATCAGCTGATCACCCCATCCTGAGAACAAATAAGAGTACATTTGACTGAGATCAGTCTTGGTTGTTGAAGCATGCTTCTTCTCAGTAAAGAAGTAAAGAAAGTCACCTCTGGAGAGCGTCTGAGGAATTCTCTTCTCCCTTTTCTCGGGTTTGTTGGTGACGGGGTTCTTGTCTGGCTTCCCCAGAACAGAAGTTACGGCCACCAGGACCAAGAGTACTGACAGAAAGCCTTTAATCATCTTCTCAAGCTGCCCAAACATAGGATCAAGCATTAGAGTACTCTTAGAAAAAGCTGGTATGACAGATCCCAAACCACAACATGTTAAAAATGAGAAAAAAGTTTAATTTTATGCTTTTTTTGTTTCTGACAGAATATGAAAAGGGCTATTGCTCTTCACATTTTGTGCAAATTTCACAATGATGGGACTAAAGGAAATGGCTAAAAATGACTCTGAAAAACGTCTGGTTCCATTGACTTCCATTAAAAGTACAGTCGGTTTTTTTCTTCTCCTGTAAAGTTTTCATTTTTCACATTCACAAAGGCAAATAGGTAAGACTCTGTTGTTGTATCTTAAACCTTGTGTGAATAAAATCAAAGAGCACTTATAGTAATTAAGTGCAAAAGCGTAAAGGTAATAAAAAAGGTTTTGTAGATCTCACCTGTTCTCAGGTTTGTCCTCAGCCCGTGTTCAGACTCAGTCTCCTGGTCCCGCTGTGGTGTCAGCCTCTCACCTGAGCACCATTTATACACCTGTGTACCTGCACGTCCCTCCCTCCTCTCTCCTCTGCTGGAATGCGTGATTCTACACCTTTGTGCACTTCAACTCTATGTTAGTAGTGATCTTATGCCTAGTTCCTATTTACCTTCACTCTCAGTCCAGGTTTATTTTCAGTTTAAACTTGTTCTGAATCATCAGCCGGACGGCAGTAAAAGTAAACACAGTTGCTGTGGCCTGATGTTCCGTAAAGAGCTTGAAAAACAAGAATTACATCCATTTGAATCAGTTTTGGCTCCGGTCCAAGGACAGGTCAGCATAATGCGGAGAAATCGACCTGAAGACTGTAATGATTAGGCTTTTCGTGATTGGCTGAGAGTGTATCAATGAGGTCAGCATCATATGAAGTTTTCAGAATTATGACGTGTTATTATGAAGGTGACTACGTTCTGTGGCCTGATTGTGTCGGGTTAGTTTAATGCATTAAAAATCATTTGTAGTGCATCAAATGTCACTGTTATCACTAAATTCATTTATTATCTTTATTATTATGTAAAACATGCAGACTAACGATAAATAAACTGACATGTAGAGTATATATCGGCTCATAGACTGTAATAGAGATGCATATAAAAATGTGCTTTATTTGCAGCAGAAATTAATTTGTCTATTGTGTAAATACACACTCTATACATTTACTCTGTAAAGAGATGGTTCTTCAAGGGTTCTTTAGTAAATTAAGAAAATGGTTATGTAAATGAAATTAATTAATCCATCCTTGATTTCCCTGGAGGAAAAAAGATCTATCTATCTATCTCGGACTGTCTGTCTGTCTGTCTGTCTGTCTGTCTGTCTATCTATCTATCTATCTATCTATCTATCTATCTCGGACTGTCTGTCTATCTATCTATCTATCTATCTGTCTCGGACTGTCTATCTATCTATCTATCTATCTATCTATCTATCTATCTATCTATCTGTCTGTCTGTCTGTCTGTCTGTCTGTCTGTCTGTCTGTCTG
>BRDA01003877.1:0-13108 GCA_036984385.1 Crenuchus spilurus
TACAACTTGAGTATTGCAAGTGATTATTTTGATCCTCTTTTGGGTTTTAGTGGTGTAACAGAGCTTAATCATAGTCTTAAACCAAACAGGACTTTCAACTGAGAACCTCCATAACAATGTAGGATTGTGACTAACAGTATCTTCGAGACCCATCTGATAGTTCAGTGATGATACCAGGTGAGATGTTGTGGAAAGCATAATGTCAATCAGCCAGCAATCTCTGTTGGCTCCGTCACCAGCCTGGACCCATTCCAAATGGTCTTAAACTGCTCCGGGACTGGAAATTCTCTCTGTTGGTTTAAAGCATGAAATGTGGCATTAATAAAATACCAAGCAAAAGGTGGCATTTATTAATAGAAGCTCACTCACATAATCATCTTCCTGAGGAACCAGTATGTTCATTTCAGAACTCTTGGCACTGACAATCTCACAGTTGAGAGACTCCTTACTCAGATAGACGTGGCATCCTTCGGTCTTATTGATAGAAATGGTGGGCACTTTCCCCAGCACCTAAATGAAGAACAATCAGACCTGGTCATTTCCTGTGCCTTGAATATCAGGATTACTGTATATCCACATAAAAGATACAGACATCAGAGATGCAATTAAATCACATTTGCTCAAAGCAGTTCAGGTGGTAGTCTGAGATGCATTATAGCCAGATGTGATCTACCACATGTGTACAGGGGTTAGACAATGAAACAAACACCTGGTTTTAGACCACAATCATTTATTAGTAGGTGTAGGGCCTCCTTTTGCGGCCAATACAGCATCAATTCATCTTGGGAATGACATATACAAGTCCTGCACAGTGGTCAGAGGGATTTTAAGCCATTCTTCTTGCAGGATAGTGGCCAGGTCACTACGTGATGCTGGTGGAGGAAACCGTTTCCTGACTCACTCCTCCAAAACACTCCAAAGTGGGTCAATAATATTTAGATCTGGTGACTGTGCAGGCCATGGGAGATGTTCAACTTCACCTTCATGTTCATCAAACCAATCTTTCACCAGTCTTGCTGTGTGTATTGGTGTATTTTAATATTTTGAGCAAAACCGTGCTCTTACCCTGCTAACTGAACCTTCACACTCTGCTCTTACTGGTGCAATGTGACATTAATGAAGACTGGCCACCAGACTGGTCCAATTTAGCCATGAAACCTCCCACACTAACATGACAGCTGTTTCAGTTTCATTGTCTAACCCCTGTACATGCCACATTGTATTGAATAAGATGTTAGTGTTACTATCTGACCTGGAGCTGTATGTCCCTGGAGTTGATGACTTCAAAAATGCCAACCACATTATCAAACACAAGTCCAAGCTTCTTGCAGTCGTCTTGGATATAGGGAAATACATCAAAACCAAAGAACAATATTTATCCACAACAAAGATCCACAGTCCTAGAAGCATATTGATTGAAAATAAATCCTATGAAATGGCATCACTCACCCACTATAATTGAGTTGACCTTGCCTTTGATCTGAAGTGTGGAGTTGTTGCAATTAAAGACATAAACCACCTGTCTGAGCTCTGTCTCTTCTATTACCAGATCATGAGTCTGCTCCTGGTGCTCCTGAATGCCAGGCACACAGAGTACCATTGAACAATGTATGACAACTTTACTTGAAATTAATCAGAGGATTTGGGCATCCTAAATAGTTTTAGGAATGTGCATTCTTGACTAACTTAAGTGTCCATATACAACCACTAATTTCAATCTTTGTATATACAGAATATTAACACATTTTTGTTAAGTCAAGTAGTGTATATCCAAAAGAGAGGCAACAGGACGTACCACTCTCCATTTTTTCCCCTCCAGTTCCATTAAGGGCAAATGTTTCTTAGATGGTGTGGGAGTGAAGGAGCTGGGTGTTTTGACTTTTGAGGGAGATGTATTGGCTGCTCCATCCTGAGAGCGCAGAGCTGGGTTCTTATGAGTTTTCTGCTCATCAGACACATGCTTCAATGCTGAGAGACAACAAAATTCATTTGAGCTATTTAACACAATTTATTCCTTTCATTTTGTTCTGCATATTCACCTACATGTAACTTAAAAACAGTAAAGTAACAAGAGTATGGATAGTTTAAATGATAAATGATTATTGGTTGAAGCAGATAATTGCATTGTATAACAAGTTGTATGAGGTGCTCTAAAAATTATTTGCCCCTCACCTGATTTCTCCTATTTTTAATAATATTAAGTTAAATTTATATCGTTTTTTTTCAAATACGCTTTCACAAAACTGTATGAGGTTTATTGGCTATACAAATGATATAACTCTATATTGAAAATGCATGGAATTAAAGGCTCTTTAGATTGTGCTCTCCTGCTCACCTTTAGTGATGTCTTCTCCTTGGTTGAGCTGGGCAAACAGGGCTGAACGCTGTGCTGCACTGCTGTCAGGCTTAGGGCCATCATCTGTGAATACAGGTGGTGGTGGTGGTGGTGGTGGTGGAGGAAGAGGAGGACAGGGACCAGCTGGTGGAGCTGTGAGTAAGGATGCAGGAGCTACAGGACCCTATGGGGAAAAAGCTGAATCTGTTATTCACAACTAACTTGAATCTGTTCTTGTAACTATTTGAGTAATGTGTAAGAAGCTGAAAGCCTCAACAAGTCATTTGGTCATGGGACATTAATCAAATGCATATTAAAGAGTCTGTATCATTGAAAATAAAAATTTCTCCCTTTTTTCCTGAAGAATCTAAAGTATAATGTGAAGAACCTATACAAATGCACGTTTTGAATATGTGTGCATTAACATATATCCACCTATTCAACTTTATATCCCCTCTTATTGAATTTCAGCTATATATGAAGGGTTTACTCACAAAAACAGCCAGCTTAAGAGAGAGATGTTTAACAATAAAAGTAAATATGAAGACAAATGAAAAGATTTGTAGTACATAACATCTCACACCCACATAAATGTGCTTCTGAGGAAGGAATAAATAAAAGAAAATGTAGGATGTGAGTCTCTTAACATGTAAATGTCAGAAATGTACCTCAAGCACAAGAATACAAAACTGTAGTACAGTGAAACTCCAGTAGGAGGAGTATTAGACAACAATTTGGCTCAGACCGCTAACCTAAATGTGAGACCTGATTGCTAATTTTGCTACTGTAAAATTAAAGTGTCAGTAATTGTCATATTACTTTTTAGTAATTCACTGTCTATACAGTTTAAAACATTTATACTTTTGGCTGTCCATATTTTAACTGATCTTCAGGGAACTGAATACACATAAGAGACAGCGGTGACAGGGTTCTGGCATATGTTTTGAGCTTTAAATGTACTACCAGTATAAATACCTAACCTTTGAAACAGATGACTGTGGGGCAGTTGGTTAGCATGTTGAATGAGGCACACTTATGCTTTTTCTTGTGTCAGCACAGCTGCCATTGACAGTTGCACACAATTCCCTCTTCAGCGCTTACACCACAACAACTGCTATACACACACGTCTTTTCTTTTCCAACATAAACAACCTCACACCCTCCTGTCACTCCAAAAACTTGTGCTGATGTCTCGGTTCAGCATGGGTTGAGCAGTTGTTCGGCAGACTTTAACCTATGACCCTTAAAAGGTCAGTACTTAGCAGTATTTAAATCCATAATAAGTCTACAACACGACAAAGAAGAGAAGAGAGATTTGAGATTTTAAAGAAGTATAGGGTGGCATACATTAGGTTGGCAACTGATACACTCATGCAACATAAATTGGTGAATACATGATAGGAGAGTTTAAATTACAGAACGTGTGTGCATGAGCAGGTGGGCTATCTGAACACACTAGGCTTTTGTTGCGGGCATTTGGTAAAACTCTGCCTTTCAAAGAGACCCTGAGTGCCACCTGTCCACAGCACAAACTCCCTCACACTCTAAACCGCACAGCAAGAGAGACAGCTGACACACACAGCTACTGTGAGAGCTCTTATTTCTGTCAGCCACACATGCTTATTCACCCTCCAACACACATGCACACTTCTTTTGCTTATGATCAGAGACTACATGGAGAGACAAATTCAAAAACAGCATCAACCACAATAAGAATAGTGAATATGATAGTGTATCATTAATGCAATAAATTACATCACATTGCACTTTTCTGAGCACTTGGATATCGTTCAACAAAGTTTATTTGGATTTACTGTAGAGTAATATGTGAAACCTGAGATTTGCTGTATTTAGTTTAAAAAAGGGATGCCGAGTCATTTATGTTCCAACGTAACTTCAAAAAGTATATATTGTGATATTGTGATTGTCTTAAAATGATAACATTTTAAGAGTAATCACAAAAGAGGCTGAAGCTTCCCAAATCTGTAGTCCTTTTAGGGCATACAATGAATTAATGGAGTGGCTCAGCAGCAGTAAGGAAAACACAACTTACAGCCCTTTTATCTAAAGACAGTGAAGTAAAGAAAACACAAAGAGTTGGAAGACAAAAGGAGGATTGAATTCCCAGGGCAGACATGCATTGCCCAGCTGTATGCAGCTTTCAGGAGAGATCCCTGAAACTGGATGGTTATCCCAGCTCAGATAATATCTCTGTTCACTGAAGCAGCCCCAGCATGACTAAAAATGGAAGTATATTCTTAGCTTCCCAAGAAAACATCCAATCCTACAAAAAAAAAAGAAAAAGATCATCACACCTATCCGTTGCACTATCAAAAGGTCTAATGTTTTTTTATCCAAAGCAGCACCTGGGGCAATTCCTTCTGATGGGAAAGGTGAAAAAAAGGTTGAGCATTTATATAGCATATAAATAGAAAAAGTGTCTATGAGAGAATAGTGTGATTAGGTAAAAAATATGAAGTAGCACTCACAGTCTTGCTCCAGACCAATCCAGTGTTGTAGTGTTGTTTGATAAAGACCTGCAATTCAGTCCAGATACTCAGGTATGAACGCACCCATTCAACATGGCAAGGGTCACTACAAAAGTGCGGAGACAAAAAAGTCAGTTTCTGTCATAACGTATTTTTACAGAAGAAAGAAAAACATTAACTTCAATGCCTGTTAGTGTAGAAAGTATTTTACTTCAGTTTTTATTTCAAGTAGTGCTGGGCGATAAAACGATATCGATTTTTGTTACTATAAGTTTTCCCTCGATGACGATGATAAGCCGCGACAATAGAATAAGCATTAACTTTCATTTACATTTTGCATCTAAGCAGCTTGATAGTGAGTTCATAAGTCTAATACTGCTGCTCATTAGCTCCTCTTCACCAGCGCCGCCAAAATGCACTGTTGTGTTTAAGACAAGCGTGTGATTGGCCAGGCAAGACAGAGCGAGGTCGCTGTGTGCTCTGTTTGTGTGAGAAGGGGGGGGGGGCTCGCTGTGTGTGTGTGTGTGTGTCAGCCCGAGTGCTAGCATTAGCATATTAGCTTGGCTCTCTAGCCTGTTATTTTAGAGTTGCGGCCGACAGCAATCATTGTAAGTTTCAACAATAAACTGACGACAGTAAAGGTCTTTCTCATCCATCCTTTCAATGCGTCCAGCCAGATGCTACAATATTATGTTCTGGCAATAAACCTTTTAATATTTTAAACAATAACATTTCATGTATTTAGTCTGATGTTTTTAGAAAGTTGTTTAGAAAGTTGTTTAAAACTGACAGTGTTTAATATTGTGATAATTATTGAGATTAATCAATACAGAAAAATTTATCATGATAACATTATTGGCCATATCGCCCAGCTCTAATTTCAAGTTATTTCGAAAAAAATCAGTTGATTCATTCAAGAAATGTAAAGTGCATTAGCCAATATTACAATGACCTTTGCAAAATGATCAACACTGCTTTTGTAAATGTGTTGTAGGGTTTCACAAGCACATTTGAATTGACTACATTGTCTAAGCTTGTGTCTCTTATCCACATACTTTAGTGGTACACTCACGTGTCTTTATAGTCTTTCAGAACTCTGTTGGTGTAGAACATAGCAGCATCATTCATCTCCTTCACATAGGGCCCTGGCTTCTGACTCTAAGAAAGAGTAAAAGAAACAAAGACAGAGAGAGAAATGTAAGAGTGTTGTCCTTATCATGTACTTCTGCTGTTGAAAGAAACTAGTGCACACAGAGATACAGAACACTGAAAGCCTGTCACAGTACAGACACAAAGGAACATGAGTGCTGAAGCAAACTGTAAAAACTATACATCGCGGACCCGGCTAAAGACAAATGTAAACAAAGATTACGGGTGCCTAAGAGGTTTTGAATAGGTAATATACACATCCTATGGGAAATGTGGGAGTATGGGAAAGGAGTGTAGATGTAGATGGAGTTGACATAATCCAGATCACGCACAGCTCTGTGAATTATTCAAGAGATTTAGGCACACTTAATTTTGTATAAATGGCATTCAAACTGATTGCATGAACACTGTTAAGAGCTTGTGGGTTGAGGGCCTTACTTTGTTACATAGAGAAATACACTTTACATTGAAGGAAAGGTTCATTTGAGCACCTCGTTTGTTTAATTTTTATTCATATTCCAGTGAAGTCACTGACCATGATCAATTCTATAACTACAGACAATGAAAAAGCCTTCTACATGTGGTTGTAATGTGTTGTAATATGAGAAGTGTGTGAGAATTGAGCGTTAGCTGGAGTTTTCTGCTTTAAACTAGGGGTAACAGAGGTAATCAGGTGAGATTGCTGGTGGTGTCACAGGAAATAGAAGGTAGCGATAGAAATTTACAACAGTAGAATAAGGAGGAGCTACAGGCATTATTCTCCTCCAAAACTTAAGTTATTTCAAAACTGACTTTATTCACATTCCATCAAATGTCAATAAACACGCACGTTAAAGCAAACATGAAAAAAGTCTTTCTTACCTTCACTTTGATTTTATTTCATTGCAGACATGACGAACTTAAGATATTTCTTGTTTTGTCTGGTCAACTCAATTTCATTTGTTAATATATATCAATTTCTGCATTTCAGTCTTTTAACCCATGGCAGGGGTAATTTAGGGCCAGAATGAGGTAAAAATAAGATGTGATTACAAACAAATTAGTTCAACAAGTGATTGTATTTATGATTTGGTACAAAAGCAGTATCCACAAAAAGGATCATCTAGACTGTTATCATCAATAAGCCCAAAAGACAGCATCTGTCATCATATAGAGTTGTGTCAGTGGCCTTGGCAAAGGTCATTTACACTTCTGTGATGGCAGCATTAATGCAGAAAGGTATATTGAGATTAAAGAACAACATATGCTGACTTAAAGAGGACATCTTTTCAAGGGATGTTCATGCATTTTTTTACAAGACAATGCAAAATCACATGCTGCACACGTTACAAAAGCATGGCTGTAGAGGAATATAGACCAGGAACGGGACTGCCCTGAATGCAATTCTGACCTGTCCTCAATAGAGAATGTAGTAGAGAGAAATTTTAAATGAACAAAAACCCAATACTCTTGGTCCAGTACAGGGTTCAATCATTGGTACCCTTGCTGCCAAAACAAGTGTTGTGAGAAGAATTGGCAAGATTAGAAAGTTGTAAATACTTTACAGTCCCAACTTTTTTTGTAGGCCTGAAATGTAGGAATGGATGTATATTAACAAAAGAAATGAAGTTGACCAGACAAAACATGACATATCTTGGGTTCAGACTGTCTGCAGTGAAATAAAAGTCAAAGTAAATGTAAGATACGTTCTATTGTTTTTTATTAATTATTATCTTGTTAATCATTTTCTTATTTTTTGTTTTATTGATATTGTTTGTAAAAGTCCATCACAAAGCCATATATTTTGCTCTGATTTCCAGCTACAATATTGCTAGCTGAATTTTAAGACTGGCAGTACCATTAACAGCTTCCATGAAAAAAAAGTATAATCTAAAATGAAAGTCATTTTTTTCTTCAGAGGTTCAATCAGTTGTGTTTGATAAATTTATATTCAGATATTCTGAAAAAGAGATTATGTACACATTTATGATATTCAGAAGCCAAGGGTCTTTTTTGTTAACATAATGTAGCATATTGTTTTTTTACAGCATTGGCAAATTATGTATAATCTGAGGAAATGTGCATTCAAATTTGTTTGCACACTGAAAAACTTGTTTATTAAAACTCACCACTGCCACCCAGCCCAGTGCAGGAATGCTCTCACTGACAGCAGACAGATGGTTAAACAGCTGGCTGCCGCGATTCTTCTCTCGGAAGTTCTGAATTTCCTCAATCTGATCTGAGATGGGCCTGAGGAGGTCTGCCAGCTCTGTCTGAGAAGAGGCCACACACACGAGCAGGGAATCAGACGTTAAAAAATATTTTAACACAAGTACAGAATGTTAGTTCTGGGTTAGAATTTTGTATTAAGTATTAAGTGGTAAATGCTTCATTAGCCGATCAGCCTGAAATGTTATTTTCTGTTAAACAACATTATGGAGCTGTGTGATTCTGTGGTGAAGTAAACATATAAAGTTAAAAACGGTCATTAGATTATTAATGAGCATCAAATACAGCAAGTACGTTTTTCCAGTGAAATGGACAGAGACCCCCACCTCCCTCCAGCCAGCATTCCAGTTCCAGATGGGGAGATCCCACTGGCCTTGTAAGGCTCTGCACAGGTCCAATGTTTAGAGCTTACTACAGCTTAACAGTGAAAGGGAACTCACTGTTTCTTTTTATAATATTACCATGTAATTATTGCTGTTTGTCTTACGCTTGTTCCTGTTTCTGTTGTTTTAGACATTCACAAATTCACTGAGTTTCTGGATGACTTGGTGGGAAATTAAACTGTTCTTATTTTTATCCGGTTTAAAAATACTGCTCTCATTTTTAGCCCTTTATTTGGGCCAAGACAAATTGTGCAAATATAGCGACATCAAAATTATTTGCTTTCTTTTTTATTTTTAGATAAGAAACCTCTGTTAGGGATTACAATTACTAGACTGCATGCCATGGAAGACCATGAGGTTTTCATCTGAATGGTAATGCAGCAGTGTCCAAAAGGACAACTATGTGAGTGGTACTGTGACTGGTTTAGCTGTGTGTGTGTGTGTGTGAGTGAGAGAGAGACAGAGAGAGAGAGAGAGAGAGATTCTGTATTATGTATAAAAAGTGAGGCTGGGAAAACGAGAAGGAAGGGAGAGGAATTTTCTTCTAACAACATGCACATGATTTTCATTTCTTTAGATAAAGACAGTCCTTTCATGCCCTGCGTGGACATTACGCCTGTCATTAAGACATGGTCCCAAATGTAAGGAAGAGGTTTAAAAATAAGTTTAAACAAAATGACCTCAAACTACAGTATTTGAAAGCACATTGATCTTCAGATTGGTACAGAAACAGTATTGGAATGCTTGATCATCAACACTCAAATGAAAAGCTCTTACAAAAAGAACTCAGTGGATGCAATAAATACCAAATCCATGTCCAAAAATGTGCTTTTTTATTATCTGACTGCTATGAGGTTAGATAACCTTTTCAGCACGCTGGGGAAGTACTGTTGAACTTTAAGCTGTTATACAGCTCAACTATGTTGCTGTAGCTAACAGAAACTGGACATGTTGGACATAACAGTGAATTTGAAATCATGTAACTGTGTTACTTTTGCTACATGGATACAAAACCAAAATGTTTGACGTAATCAGTAATGCACTGTGACTGTGTCCAAACCTTGCAATGGTTGCTACAAAAGACTACATCTGTGGGCACAGTAAGGTCAATTCCTACCCTCCGTTTAGTAGTTTTAACATATCAACATCAGATTTTTCTCACCATTTCCCTGTTATGGGAATCCCCGACACCATCATAAGGGCCATTCCATTTCTGTATTAGCTCAAGGTAAGTGTGTTACATGACCTCTTGCAGAGGAAAGGGACTGAGTCAACATAAATGTAGACCTAGACTGAGTCATTAGTTCATACCTGCCCCTGCATCAGCCTGGATTTCCCCTCCCATATCAGTCTCAGTTCATGGGAGAGGGATAGAAATAGCCTGCCTATCTCTGGGCTATGAATGAAGCTAGAGAAAGATTTAAAGACTTATGTTGTCCATCTGCAGACGAGGAGAAAACTGACAGAGATAAACCCTGCTGTTCATCCAACCCTGACTCCAGCATTTAGTCAACCCCCAGTTACTGTATATTATTCAGTGCAAGTATAAAAAAAACTTCAGAAAAGTAAAAAAAAAGCTATAAATTCTACAGCATAAAACATGAGCTGAATGCTAACCTAAATCTGAACTCCTTGACCAGGAGTTCTTGAAATCATATCGGCACCAAGAGGAAGTCTGAGGGAATTACAGAGAGTAACAGCTGTGTTCTCCAGTCTGCAGGCCACACAAACACTCTTCTGCGTCTACCAACAGGCCCGTCACTTGACCAAGGCCACAGAAACACGTCAGCTCAAATATAGAACATGACCATAAAAAGCCACAGAACACAACCTCAGCCCCACACACAAACATAGCAGGAGACAGAGCCAGAGAGAAGCCAGAGGTTTACAGCTTTCAAGCATATTGGCAGGGTTACCCTTGCTCTGAGCATAACAGTGTGTGAAAATGTGCTATATGCATTTATACAAAAGAGTAATATATACAGGCATGTAGAGATATACACCATTTCATAATGAATGTGTTTGTGCAGGGGATATACAGTAGGTACAGGATATACAGTAAAATCTCACTCTGTACTTTAGGGAATAGAGTATTGTGTCAGAATAGATTGTGATTTTTTTGTATATCCAGTACAGACTGAGTATTTTTTCCCATTCAAGTTTATTGGAATCTATTCATTCAAAACATTACATCTTTAACATTAGTTGTCATATCTGTCTTATAACATACATTGATAGTACTTTAGAACCAATTTTATTATATGGAAAGCAAAAGTGTGCTTATTACTTTAAAAAGGGTGTGTATGTACATATAACCAACAGCAAGAGAATGACTATATTAAGTAACTATTTTATATTCTACCACTCAGGGAATGATAATAATACTCTGTTCTTTTCAATCTTTTGTATATATAGTGCCATTATTGATTTATTTTTTGTATTATATTATTATTTTCCTCTACCTACTTCTTTGTCTGCTGTAATGATGATGCTGCTGGAACCTTAATTTCCCTGAAGGAACCTCCTAAAGGGATCAATAAAGAACTGACTGGCTGACTTACTGACTAGCTAACTCACTATCTAGCTATCTATCCATCACAAAAATTGTGAACCATTTAGAATTTTCTTTGTATATTTGCATTAAATTGGCCTGAAATATGATTAGATTTAAACATAGACAAAGGAAATAATAATACGTAGGGCTGTCAAATGATAAAATTTTTTGTATTGTTATTAATCTCAGTATGTCATATAGTTAATTGCAATTAATCGGCAGCAATTCTGCCACACACCACTAGCTAGTATGAGTGCAGACATCACTGCTGAAACTGTGACGAAGAGTTGGTGCCTTGTCTCTGTGTAAACAAACATGTCGCACTAATTAAAAAAAAATTAAACTCGTAAGTCAAGGTTCCACTGTTTAGTGAAAAATTTTAATAAAGATTGTTTTTAAAAAGACAAACAAGCAACTGTTGCATCATCATAAATGCAGCTCTTGATGCAGAACGTATAAAGCAGTCTTTACTCCTCTACTCTTAATGATGCCGTGCGTGGTCAAGTCATATTAGCATGAACTACGAATAACTCGCAGGGTCAAATCGTTAATGGTACTATTTTTAAAATTGCGTTAAATTGAGAATGCGTTAATGCGTTATTGCATTAACTTTGACCTCTGTAATAATATGATTTCAAACAGGTGATTGTTGATCAAGATTTGGTTCAAAGCAATATCCACAAGAGGCTGAGTCACTTTGTCAATACATGTGTTAGAACATTTTAAAATGTTTAAAAACAGTTCCTCAAAGAACATTTGGAAGGGATTAACATGCACAGTGCAGTCCCTCTACAGTGCATAATATCAAATGATTCAACAAATCTGGAGGAATTTCAGTGCATAAAGGGCAATGGTGCAAAACCTAAGCCAAACACCTGTGAACTCGGATCCCTCAGCTGGCACTGCATCAAAAACAATTATTCATCAATAGCTGGCAACCACATATCAGTGTATCTGGGATCTTAGACATCTGGGATGGGCCATCACATTGTGGTAACATGTATTGTGGTCAGATGAATGAGTATTCTAGATCTTTTTTTAAAGAAATGGATACTGTGCAGTCTGGGCCAAAGACAAAAAGGACCACCCAGACTCTATCAGCAACAAATCCAAAAGTCAGGGTCTGTCATGGTATGGGGTTGTGTCAGGGATTTTGGAAAAGCTCATTTACAGTTCTGAAAAGTCCAACTGAGATTTTACAACAAGATATGCTGCCTTCAAGATGAGATTGTTTCCAGGGATGTTCATGCATAAAAAGGCATTCATCAAAAAGACATTCAAAAGGGCATGACTGTGTAAGAAGAGGGTACAGGTACTGGACTGGCCATCTACAGTGACACATACGTATACAGTGACACAGATAGACACCTGATTTTGAAACAAAAAATGACAACAAAAAAAACAACTTACTGTTGTACATTTTAAGTTGTATTTGCAGGAGAATGGGACAACATAAACACTGTATCGCTCTTTATCCTCAGTACCAAAACAAGTGTTGTGAGAAAAAACAGCAACATTATAAAGTGATAAATACTTTACCATGTGCTACAGGCCTGAACTGAAGAAATGGATGTATATTAACAAATGAAATGATATTGACCAGACAGAACATGAAATATCCTGGGTTAATACTGTCTGCAATGAAATAAAAGTCAAAGTAAATGCAAAAAAACACATTTTTGTTACATTTTCCATACTGTACCAGTGTTTTCTTATTTGGGGTTGTAGTTCTATGACTTAATGAAGATCTGACTGCATTCAGGTCAAATCTATGCAGATATTTTAAATGGTTGACAAACTTTCTAACAACACTGTAATAAGTTCTCTCTCTCTCTAATTATACATATACATATATATACACATATATACATATACATATACACATATACATATACATATATATATACATACATACATACATACATATACATATATACATACATACATATACATATATACATACATACATACATACATATACATATATACA
>BRDA01003877.1:13208-50163 GCA_036984385.1 Crenuchus spilurus
TCTGTCTGAGATATCTGTCCTCCATTCCAGAAAACAGCTGTAATGAGCCATGATGCTGAAAGCTGAACACATCTCAATAGCCTGTTTGTTTATTAGCCAGTTTAATTCCTGCTGCTCCTCTCATCCAATGGCCTGCATGGTTGAAGCTAATCACTTCCTGTTTGGGCAACAGACAACGCAAACCAAAGTCCAATGGAATGACATCAGACTGGCCCCCCAGACTTCCCCCCGGGGCTGCTGTGTGAAGCGTTGGGAATGTGTTGCATTGGCGTTCTTTTGAACAGTGGAGGTAATCCCTATGTGCACAGAGAGCCCAATGTCGCATGGCTGACCACATAACCTCAGAACCGTATGGAGAAGAGGAAGAGCTCTATAGGGCAGTGTAAACCAGGGCAAACCCACTGAACCTTTTACGCTTATGGACACCTTCTAATGTAGTGTTAGTCTTTAGAAAGATTTACAGTGAGACAGAGCTCTTTAAAAGTACCAACACAGTTCCCATAATGTTCTAAAATTTTGACCAAACTTTGCATTAGGACAACTCATTAAAATATACAGACTGCTTTTAAACCATCTTAATGAAGTAAGTAATGATTATGGATGTTGTAATAAAATGTGCAGATGCTCTTTTTAATCCTTACCTGTGCAGGCTCCTGGTGTGTACTGGCCATTTTGAGGAAGGTCCGCTGCACCTGCAGGGCACTGTGTACCATCTCAGCCTATTGAATAAAGGTATATACAAAAAAACACATTTAACATCCACGTTCTGACAGAGATAGAGCTACAAATCATTAAGCAATATAATAGTAATCTGTTAACTTTGGCAACATTTAGCAGACGTGTGCCAAACTCAAAACAAACTAGTAAATCAACTTTTGATGTACAAATGTTTGGTAAATTAATCATGTGCAATATAATGTGTTGTTTTTTGACTTAATATTGAATAATAAAATAATAAATAATAATTTCATGTATAATAACTAGGGCCGGGACTTTAACGCGTTAATTTCGATTAATTAAATACAAAGGTTTTAACGCGTTAAAATTTTATCGCAATTAATCACATTTTTTTTAGTTTGGAGCCGGAACCTTTGTATTTGCGTGTTCTAGCACGCCTGTAAATCTGATGCACAAGCGACATCCGCAAACAACAACGATGGACAACGAAGCCGCTTCTCTTGGCCCACTGAGGGACAACTTTAGCTTTAAAAAACATTCTGATGGGACTTTAGAAAAGACTACTGTTGTATGGAAGTTGTTTTAAAAGGAATTTGCTTATCACCGAAGCTACTCAAGCCTAAAATACCATCTCAATGCCAAACATGTTGCGGCAAGCACAGCCGTTCCTACAGCTAATGTCAGCATCCCCAGCAGCGGTAAAAAATAAACGCTTTAGCCAGCCCACATTGGACCAAATGACAAGATGTTAAACTATCACAAGAGTCACAGTAATGTATAGTTATTTGATTCATTTTTAATTTTTACAGTTCTGTACAAGAAATGGTGCTATCATTATTGTGTAGTGTGCTGCTTATATGTATTTATTTTTTATTTTTCAAATAAGTTAAACACTCAGGGGTTCCTGAAATACTTGAAATCTGAATAAATATTATAGCACTTTGCCAAATCTGTTGGTTTAATAACAAGAAAAAAAACAAAAAGCAATAAACATGTTTGTTGTTAAGCATATACTGTATGTCTATTCATTCAAAATTTTAGTAGCAAAAGGATTTTTTAAATTGAAAATGTTTAATTTGTTGATATAAAGTTTGCGATTAATTGCGATTAATTAATTACAGACCCTGAAATTAACTCGATTAAAATTTTTAATCGAGTCTCATCACTAATAATAACACATTTAACCACCTTTGTGCATCATAACCTTTATGTTAGAGCAATGTGTAGCAAACAACACTGCTTATGGCTCCTTGAACACTGCAAGTGAGTTTTTATTTTATATACACAGACAGACACACACACACACACACACACACACACACTATAAGGATGGCCAGGTCCAACGAAGCATACCCAATGTTTGGGAAAGACCTCCTCTTTACAGAGCAGTGGAACCCAGAGGCCATTACCATAAATGGAGCTGGCTATACTGGATAAAAAACATTCTCCCATCCAACTTCAGAAGTAATGAGGGAGATGTAAGTGTTGCCTTTCCTGGCAAAATAACTTTTGGAAACCTCTTGCAATTCTCAAGCTTTTGGGTTCAAAGGTTTTTGAGCAACACCAGCCATGGAGCCAGAGATTTTACTGGATTTGATGTCTTCTGAAGTAGAAAAGACAAAAAGTACATAAAAGATACAATGTGTACTAGGTTATATCAGATATGCAAATTAAATTTTAGATGGTTTTATTTCTATATTTAATTGATGTGCATGGCAGTCTCTAGCACACTTTGGCAGAGGTGCTTCCTTTCTCCATAGAACCACAACATTCAAATCTTGCAGTACATTTAATCTAATCTCAATTTAAAACATTTAAAAAAATGCTTCCAGTGATAGCGAAATTAACATTAAATGCCCTTTAAGGGCTCCTCAAAATTTCTACACAGAACACAGATTAGAGTTTCTTCTGTGCCAGAGTTGCATAGATAGACTCGACTGTAGAATGACTCTGAATGAATCATGAAGAAATGTAAATGACAAGTACAGGAGAGTTGGGAGGACAGGATGATGTCTGAATATTTTGTACTGTGGAGTCTTGCGTTCACTCCCTGTCCATTACCCTACTTTTCCGCTTCCAACTTTTGCTCTTTTTTTGTACTTTTCCCACTGAGACAATGCAAATTTGTAAACAGCTTCCAGTGTTAATTTTGGTCATTTGTTTTATGTTTTAGTTTGTTTTAGTAAGTAGATGTACTGAAACTGGAATTTCCTCTTTCTCAGAATAACAAACTATATCTGTCAGTCTTTTACAAACACTGTTGTACATACATGCTTTGCTACATCTCCTCCAATAGTATGGCTGTTCTTCAAGTACTCGGATAGAGGACCTCTCAGTAAATGGTCAAATGCATTCATGCACTGGGATTCACCTTTAAAAAGAGCACATAATAAATGAACAAACAGTGAAATATTACAATGCAAAACTAACAAAATCATGGAATATTTCAAATCATGTAAAACCCTGGTAGGCATTAGTTGTATTTATTTTGTTAGTTTCACTAGAAAGTTTCTCCCATAAAGGGACAATTATCTAATTTTCAAAAGTTACCTGACTGTAATTCTCTGAAAAAATTTTTTTAAGTAGATTCATCAAAACATTTCAAATTCATTCAAATTTCAGACATTGCACAGTTCACAGAAAAAACTTTTTTGGAGAATGTTTGGTATAAATACAAAATGGCATTTACAATAATGTGTCCTTGTCTCAGTGTTATTACTATACCATTGTGTCCATTGATGTCACCATTGGCAATGTTCTCGGAGCAACCCTGAAGCTTGGCTGAAACTGCCTCGAGGCGAATCACGGCCTGTTCTAGTCGCTCAACTAGTGTTTCCATGGCAAGCAAACCCTGTAAAAGATCAGAAATGATGACATTTTGCTAAATATCACAGACAAGCCAGAAGACTACTGGAACAATGTTTTGTGGATGGATGAGAGTAACATAGATCTTGTTGGTTTAAATGAGATGCGTTATATTTTGGAAAAAGGAAAACACTTAGTGCAGTATAAACACCTCATCCCATCTGTGAAACATGGTGGTGGTAGTATCATGGTTATACCTGTTTTGCTTCATCTGGGCCAGGACAGCTTGCCATCATTAATGGAACAATGAAGTCTGAACCAGCAAATTCTAAAGCAGGCATGTCCAAAGTCTGGCCCATGGGTCATTTTTGGCCTGTTACCATTTTTGGAAGGGCCCACAAGGTATTTTAGAAATAATAATAAATAAATAATAAATAAATAAGTAATACCGCTATTAAGCAGGTTGTAAAAAAACAAGATTCCTAGTTTGAACACTGGGTGTCGCAGTCACGTAAAACCAATCTAAAACACTCCACATCTCCTTTTATCCTTAACACTAAATGTTAAGCACGTTACACCTACATTAATGTTAATGAGCTTTTGGGTAGACATGGCTGCTCCAAAGAAATGAAAAATAGACTGCAATAAAATAAATGCAGAAGATTTCAGGGAGGATAGGAAAATGAATATGTTTTCACTGAGTTCAGAGGGAAGTTAATTTGTCAGGAAACAGATGCTGTAATGAATGAGTGTAATGTTAAGAAACATTATGAAATGAAACATCACACTTTCATGCACTGAACAAGAACAGATGGTAAAACAACAAGCAGCAGCTTCCAGCTCAACAAAACTAGTTTTTTTGTGATAACCAAATGCAAGAAAATGCTATCAGGGCTACGAGGTGTTTGTGCAAAATTGGGCTTTTTTTTTTTTTTTTTATGAAGTTGTGAGTTAATTTTCAGAGCTGGTTGAGTTTTGTTTTTTGGCTACTTTAAAAATGTACCATGAACACCAAAATACTCTAATTGTACTACTACAAGGCTAGGAGTCTGTGGCCTGTGACTATATATATTTTTCTCCTTCTGCCCCCCAACAAGAAAAGTTTGGACACCCATGTTCTAAAGGAAAATGTCAGGACATCTGTCTGTGAGCTGAATCTCAAGAGAACATGGGTCACGCAGCAATACAGGGACCCTAAGCACACTAGTTGTTCTACTAAAGAATGGTTAAAGAAGAATAAAATTCATGTTTTGGAAAGGTAATTTCCTGACCTTAATCCAAAAGAAATTTGAATTGGCAAGCAGTTCATAGATTCCTTATCGCCGAGGTGCATGACTATTAACAATTAACAGAAATGTTTAGCTATTGAAGTTATGCAGTTATAGAGGGTAACACCACATACTTAAAGCAAAAGCTTTGCCACTCATGGAATGTAATATTGGATCATCTTCCTCAATAAATAAATGACCAAGTATATTTTTGTCTGATTTGTTTCATCCCTTTCCCAATGTAGTAGTAGCCAATTAACCCATCCCATCCACTAAGGGGCTCTCCCCATCACTTTGCAATGTCCCTGACTCTAGGAGGGTGAAGACAAGCACACGCCTCCTCCTTTGCATGTGATGCCAGCCACCGCCTCTTTTCGAAACTACTGCTGATACACCGTCACTGGGGAGTCAATGCGCTCGGAGGAAAGCGCAGGATTCCCAGCTCTAAATGGACCAATCAGTAAAAGCCTGAGCCAGCGCAATGTGAGAGTGACAGGGAGAGACAGGGCTTGTTGATGGCAAACAGCATGACCGGGATTCAAACTCACAATCCTCTGATCATAGTGTCAGCGTCTTAGCCTGCTGAGCCACTCGGGGTCCCCTTGTGTGACAATGTTAAGTTTTGGGTCACATTCATGCAGCAATATTTAAAAAAAACTCTAAAGGGTTCAACTTTTAAGCACCACTGTATGTTTTTTGTACTATATCTCACTCAAACATGTGGGGAGGAGCAGAGTAAAGACTAAACACCACTAACTGAACTCAGTACAGAAATTAACAAAGCTGGAACAGAGCAGAGCTAGAAAACACCACTAACATTACTTCTCAGGCTCTGACAGCTGGTGCTCCACAATGTTTAAATGTGATTGATTTTCAAAAGAACATTTCATTTTGAGAGACAAGGCTTGGAATATTACAAAAGCCATGAACGATGTTGCATCACCTGGAAAGGTTCATATCCAGCTCTGTCCTTGATCGGTATATCTGTACCACAAGATGACCAGTGATCAGCATTGTCCCATAAAACACTGAACTATCCATCTCTAAGCTCTATTGATGGGAAAGTCACAACCACACTTTACAAAGAAAATTAGGTTATGGTGATTCTTAGAAAAAAATATTGTTTTGATTTACAAACGATTAAACTTGTTGTTTGATGAGCAGAGTCATTCTTCTGGCAAGTCTTGGGAACTTAATGATAGAAAGCAGATCAGAATCAATTTATTGCTGAACATACAAGGACCCTGTTTTTGGGTTACAGTGTTTCCTACAGTGTACATATTTAACACAGTGTACACAGTTAGGCTGACACAAGACAGTGTTTACATAAAAAGGACACAATTCGATATATTCACTAATTAGGACTATTGTACATTGTGTATTTTAGCTGGAAACTTTTTTACTAAGTATGCACAGGACCTGACATGCTGTTACAAAACAGCACAGTTCAAAGTGTGAGGTGTTGCGAGTGTGTTCTGTAAAGCCTGCCAGTTTGAAAGAGTTCAAACCATCCATGATTAGGGTGTGAGGGGTCTTCTGTATCAGGTAGACACCGGTAAAGCAAAGGTCCTCTGTTTAGTGATCCTCTATAAAGTACTGACAATTTTCTGGAGTCTGGGCTTGTTATGCTGGGAGGCAGAGTAAAGACAGACAGACAGACAGACAGAGAGAGAGAGAGAGAGAGAGAGAGAGAGAGAGAGAGAGAGAGAGAGAGAGAGAGACAGAGAAAGAGAAAGAGAGAGAGAGAGAGAGAGAGACAGAGAAAGAGAAACAGAGAGAGAGAGAGAGAGAGACAGAGAAAGAGAAACACAGAGAGAGAGAGACAGAGAAAGAGAAAGAGACAGAGAAAGAGAAACAGAGAGAGAGATAGAGAGAGAAAGACAGAGAGACAGACAGAGAGAGAGAAACCGAGACAGAGACACAGAGAGACGGAGAGAGAAACAGAGACAGCGAGAGAGAGAGAGAGAGAGAGAGAGAGACAGACAGACAGACAGCGAGAGAGAAAGACAGAGAGAGAGAAACCGAGAGACACAGAGAGACAGAGAGAGAAAGAGAGAGAGAGAGAGAGAGAGAAAAACACTATTCCAAAATAACAGATTAGTCAACGTGCAAACTAGAAGCTTCTGCGGTCTGAGTGCTGACTTGTCCAGTGGTTCCTCAGGTGCAGACTACAGAGCATTAATAATTCAGCTTTACGGCCCCTCGGAGCATCATCAGCATTATGTAAATCAAAATAAGGAATCAAGTCATCAAACCATCTTCACTTAAGTTGCAGATACTAGTGTGACAACTTCAGTCTCCAAAAAAAACAACTCACCTAAACCACAATTAATGTCTTCTGTAACTACTGATTCTAATAGTTTCTAAATGCTTCCGTTATGATCTTTATGGTCTTCATGATAACAGATTATAATGGAGATAAACGTGCCTGAACATCACAACAGTATTACATCACACCAGGATGCAGAACTGTGTTGACACTGCTGATACATTTCCCTCCACTAGAGTCAATCACCAGCAAATTTAAAGCTAAATTCACTAAACAAATACCCATTTTTACAATAATCAAGTTTTGTTTCTTGTCTCTGCTTTCTGTATATTAATCAGTGTTTAGCAGAACGTTTATCAAAACCGTATCAACAAAACTGTGTATTCAAGACTGATGTATGTAAATGAGCTCTACTGAAACACTCATCATTTCAACATGATATACAGACTGTGTTTTCAAGAGTGAATGGAAAGATTTTAATCTTTAACAGTGTTTACAATCTACATCAAACTCTTTTTAATTACAATCCATGTTATGGGCCTTTAATAAGTTTATTCCCATTGCCAGAAGGACGCTGAAAGGCATGCATGGTATAAGTACCAAACTTTTAAGAGAACAGCACATGACCCTGATCTACCTTTGTTATCTCTCTTTACTTAGGAAAGAAATGGAACCCGGTCACCCAATATGGGATGAGTTAGTGATAGATGACCTCATCTGCCAAAGCATTTGTGTGATTAAAATCTCTCCAATGACACAGGGATGGCTCCTAATGACAACTCATAAGTGAAATGATCTCTGCTTGATTGGTCCATTATCAGCTGACTCAGTTTAAAGAAAAATAACGTGAAAAAACTTTAGAATTAATTGAGTTTACATCTCTAGCTAGTAGTGTGATGTGGGCCAGGCACAAACAGAAATAATCTTATTCTAAGTGTGGCAATTTAGAGCAGCACAAGGATGAATGCAGTGAGTCTAGAACTGAGCAGGACTAATGGCAAAAAGTAACAAGATCACATCTATATAAAATTTCTCTGATATAGTAAAAGGTCAGAAAAGTAATATCCAACAAATCTGGGCATCCAATCTGACAACACAGTCTCTAACAATACCTCACAGCTTCAAGCTGTGGCACCATCCCCTGCAGATCCAAAAGATACATTTTAAATTTGGTGTCTTTACTGCAAATGCACTAAAATAACCTGTTCTCTTTCTAGCATCTACTGAACGTGTTCTAAAATATGCACCGTTTCTCTCCTAGAATTGTCAGCAGTAATTAATAGTAGGCCTGTGTGGAAATGCACACGTCATCTTATAATCTCTCTAGAGAATTCTCTCTGACGCGCCAAATGCCTAACCTAGGTCTCAGTGGCTATTTCAGAGGTAGCAGAAGCCCTCAGCCTCTTAGTCATACTGTGCACATACACTTAGACCATGAGGCCTCAAGTCTTGTAACTCCATACGGTGATGGATGCAGCACTGATGACATGATCTAAACTGTATGTGTGAGACTCCTGGTGAACTAAGCTGCCCTTCCTAAACATATACAGGACTGGAGAATGTATGCACCACTCGGAGCTACAGAGCTCTGCTATAGTGACTGTTTCATTCAGTTGTGACTGTACTACACAACTGAATTTTGCTCCCAGTGAGTTACCATACAGCAAGCGCGTTGCCTTGAAACTGAAAATGCTGCTAATTCATCCGTGATGAATACATCTTAAAAAAAATGGCATGAAAGGCACAGTATGGTTCTGTCAGTCTGGTCTTATATTTGCATTTTTCATGCATTCCTTTTGCTTTCAAGCTGTCAGACCTCATACAACAGTTATATTTCCTTTTGAGAGATATTTTTTTGCCATTGAGCTATTATTCCACTGAATTTCTATGCAATTCAGACATTAAACAGCAATACAGTTTTTATACTGTTTTAAATAAATAACAGCCCAAATATCGAAGACAGATGTTTTTTTGAGGGTTTTGATTGCAGTGATACACATTGTAACAGTTATGATAAGGTGTCACAGCAGACAGTCAGTGAAATATAAAATATACAAAAAGGTTTCTAGTACATAACTGACATTACTCAGGACAGAGACTCACTGATAGTGTGTTTCTGTGAGTACAGTATTTAAACGTATGTAAAAGCTGGCATTATCTGGTACACACCTAGCCTACATCCATGAAAACTACAGTCCTAACAGTCTGGAGAGGCCGGTACAGTGAACTTACAGCCTGGACACCGCGCTTTACACTGCTAACAGCAGCGTCCTGTAAGCAGAGAAAACACAAGGCAAAAACCGGTCAACAACAGGCGACCCTGTTGTTGTTCAACGCTTTGTTGCCGCTGTGTGTCTTGTGTTCCTGCTAACACAGCGAATGTGAATGAAAACGTGTGAATGTCTCAAAAACAATAAGTGGAGCGCGCTCCCCGCCCCCGGCGCTTAACAGAGCCTCCCGCTCTGTCCTGTCACATAAACACCCCTGTTAATCTAAAAACACACTTTACAAAGTAACTATGAGCTCACAACTTTACCTTTGGCTGGAATCCACCTTTTTATTTCCACGTTTTGCCTTAAATCAGCTGTTTGTGAATCTCCTGCTCTAGTCTGGTCCCTGACTGCGTCGCTCCTCTCAGCGTCCCGCTCAGCCAATAGAAGCGCAGAACCGCTCGCACTTCCGGCTTCTCCAAATAAAGCTAGCTGAGGAGACCAGCCATACATACATACTTACATACATACACTGGAACCCCGATTTTCATTATTAATCCGTTCTAAAGCGCCGAAAACAAACTAAAACAAGCAATAACTGAAGCAATATTTCCCGTAAGAAATAATGTAAATTCAGTTAATCCATTCAACACTCAAAATTTTAACAAAAGTACATTTTATATAGAATATTTTTTTGCATACAGAAACAATGAGAAAGAAATACAAAATACACATGTAACAAATGGAAAAATATTTATCATCATCACTCTTACAGTTTTACGGTCCGTTTTAGAGCGTGCTGGTGTTTTGTACAGTCATTCTATTTGTTTTCTCACCCGTTTTCAGGCAGTAGCCCTGCGCCCCGTCGCTTTAGTGTGATGTGTTTTAGTTTGTTTTGAGCGTTATCAACAACAAACATTGAGAAACAATGCCAGAGAAACAAGGAGAAACAAAGCCAGAATGAACAACGAACATGTGAGTGAGGGATGAACACAGTGGGTGGATGCTTTGTTTTGCAAAATTAGCAGCGAGTCAAGTGGGCTTGGCCATGAAAACTGGGCGGATGAACTATAACTGGGACAAAAATTCCTTGAAAAAAGTTGAAAATAGCAGAATTGTACAATAACAAGCACAAACTATAATTGAGGTTCCACTGTACATACTTACTTACTTGTACATTCAGGAGGGAGCTGACTTCACTTGTGCCTCTACAGGACATGTTTTCAGCATAATCTGTTACACATTAGTCAGGAATTCTGCCATCATGACTTTTTATCGGGTATAACAATTCACCAGATTCATTATTCAGTTCAATGCAATTTAAAATGCCTCGATTCAAAGTATTTTTCAATACCTCAGTGATATTTAGTCTATTTTTTTCCAGGACACACTTTTTTTGGAACCTATTACATAAGATTAAATGGGATTTCTGCCTATAAAGTCCAGAATTTGGACTTGCTTTCATGTTTACATTTCGCTTTTCAGGAACTTTGGTCTCTCAGTACATCTTGTGACCTCTTTGTTAACTACCAAAATATGGTCAAATTCATTATATTAATATGATCATGTTAACGTTTCTCTTTCTCAGCATAATAAACCTAATATTTGAAACTTTAGAATGGCACAGTGGGGTTTTACCTAATCTATTCAATATAACATGCGTGAAGTCGTGGCCTGGTGGTTTTGGGGTCTGGTCTTGTAACCTGAAGGTCACTGGTTCAATCCCTGAGCAGGTCATGACTGAAGTGCCCTTGAGCAAGTACCTCAACTGCTCCTCGGGCACCATGGATAGGGTTGCCCACTGCTTTGGGCACATGTTCTCACAGCCTAGTGTATGTGTTTCACTGCATGAGTGGGTTAAATGCGGAAGTCAAATTCCATTGTGTGCAATCACATTAGCAAAAAGTTCTAAAACAATGTTTAACATGACCCTGGTTACAAGCCAGGGTCATGTTACATTTGTCATAGTACATAACATTGTTACATACAAACCGGATCCCAAAAAAGTTGGGACACTAAACAAATTGTGAATAAAAACTGAACGCAATGATGTGGAGATGCTAACATCTAATATTTTATTCAGAATAGAACACAAATCACAGATCAAAAGTTTAAACTGAGAGAATGTATCATTTTAAGGGAAAAATATTTTGTTTCAAAATTTAATGGCGTCAACAAATCCCAAAAAAGTTGGGACAAGGCCATTTTTACCACTGTGTGGCATCCCCCCTTTTTCTTACAACACTCAACAGATGTCTGGGGACAGAGGAGACCAGTTTCTCAAGTTTAGAAATAGGAATGCTCTCCCATTCATGTCTAATACAGGCCTCTAACTGTTCAATGGTCTTGGGCCTTCTTTGTCGCTCTGTTCTCTATTGGGGAAAGATCTGGACTGCAGGCTGGCCATTTCAGTACCTGGATCCAGGGGTGTAGCACCAAATTCTGGGCCCTATGCACAAGCAATGCCCAGGGCCACAATAAAATATATTTATTATTAAATATATATATATTTTTTTAATATTTAAAGGAAAACAAAATTCCAGACTCCTCAAGGGCCCTCTTCACACTTGGGGCCCTGGTAACTCAGTGCCACTTTTTCCCCCACTACGACGCCCCCTGCCTGGATCCTTCTCCTACGTAGCCATGATGTTGTGATTGCTGCAGAATGTGGTCTGGCATTATCTTGTTGAAAAATGCAGGGTCTTCCCTGAAAGAGATGACGTCTAGATGGGAGCATATGTTGTTCTAGAACCTGAACATAGTTCTCTCCATTAATGGTGACTTTCCAGACATGCAAGCTGCCCGTGCCACAAGTCTATTGACCTAATTAGTGTTAATTGGTCTTCCAGCAGTTCGTTATATGCTCAATTTCCTTTTTCCAGCCACTTATTGCTTCTTGTCCCAACTTTTTTGGGATTTGTTGACACTGTGAAATTTTGAATCAACATTTTTCTCCTTTAAAATGTTACATTTACTCAGATTAAACTTTTGATCTGTCATCTATGTTCTATTACGAATAAAATATTGACATTTGCCATCTCCACATCATTGCATTCAGTTTTTATTCACAATTTGTTTAGTGTCCCAACCTTTTTGGAATCCGGTTTGTACTTCAAATATGAGTTTTTAATGTACAAGTATGTATTGGCTGTCATCAAGAGACCACTTACACTTATATAGCACCTTTCTAATACCAAAGGACACAATCAACACAACCTTTTACACACTTAGAAGTCAACCACACACACACACACACACACACTGGTTAGTGTTAACACTAGTGATCATAATCTGTTTTCATCCATTCGTTTTTTAATTATGGTGGACGACAGGCATGCATGATGATGTGAGAAAGAAGGATCCCATCTGTGCTGTGTCACAGTGGTACGGTTATGGCCGTGCATCAGGTTACTGAGTAAAACAGAAATAGAACAGGCTGAAGAGGGGTTGCCACAAGGAGCAGCAGACATTTCTTATTGATTAGAGAAGCTTTGAATTATTCAATGTGCTCTGGTAGCCTCCATTTTCTGATAGCCTTTTAAGAGGTGTGTTTGAGTAAGAACAGATCATGTTTAAACACAGATGAGAAAATGGTTATGGGCTATGTTTAGGATTAAATTGAGAGTTCAGATTAGAATGTATAGGTAATCAATGGTCACTTGGAGAGGCCTCTGCTCAAGACTTGTTGTGTTTCAACAACTGGGCCAACATGGTGGAAATGAGATCAGTGTCACTGTCTTTAGTCTAAAGCACTGCTCAACTTGCAATATCCAGGCAGCAGCTGATCATCAGTAACATCCAGGGAACATGTGATGGTCACTGTCAGACTTCTGGAAGGTAAAGTTACCAGCCTTATTTTTAAAAACATTGCACAGTCATCGGCGCTTACAGGAAGAAATCAAGTTTCAGTTCTTAGATCACTAAGTAGAACAAACAAGGTTGTAAATAAAGATGAGTGCATGTGTTTGCTGAGATGGAGAGAGTGATCTACGTTGTTTTTGTTGCACTAGAGCTGATTTGTCTCCACTTTCCACCATCTATATATATCAGTTGCTCAACATTAAAAGACTGATTAACTTTCCAGTTTTGCTACTGTAGAGCTCTGTAGTACTCCAGCCCAAATGAAATGTTTGTACTTATTGTGGTTAATAGGCTACCATCAGAAAACAAAGAAATAGAAAGATTTCACATTTGTAAACAAGCACTTTTGCCTTTCAGATTGCATCATCTTTACAGGCCGGTCAATCAGTCATCAGAGAGAAGAAAGGACATAGTTCCCCAGCTATTTCTCTATTCACCTTCCGCATGACCTCAGTTTGAAACATTTGTCTACCTTAAAATAGCAAAGAATTTTGCTCCACAGTCAATATTATATTTTCAAAATATTCACTACTATATCCCTCTTAAGACCCAGCAACTGAGCATTAACCTTTTACCTGTTTTCCAGACCAGTTATTATAAAAGCTGCCTATTTAAGTACAGTGGACTTTAAAATTTTTCACATGTTTAGGACTTTATGAACATGTATTTTCTAAGTAATATAGTAAATATTGCAAATTGGGCAAAATATAAAGATGACAGACAGTTGTTTCCATTATTGGAGAACACAAAATCCTCCGAGAGTGGAAAGAAAAATGTGACAATGTCATATTAAGTCATAATAAATCATTTAAAGTTGAAATTTCAAATGTTATGAAATTTTAACATTAGAAATTTGAAATGTTTACATATATTTTACTTACAGCTAAACTGTAGGCAACATAAATGCAGCATTAGGAGCCTTTCTGTACACGTGTTGTATGATAGCTAACTTGGGGAAAGTTATTTGCCACACGTGATGAAGCAGTGTTGCCCATTTCACTCTATTTAAGTCCCAGCAAACACACAAATAAACACAGCAGTTAAGGTTGAAATATAGAACCTTTTTATTTCGAGTAAATAGTGTTGAAAATCTGAAATAAAGTTTAAATAAGGCTTACCAAGAGGACCTTTGGATTTACGTTCAATGGTAAATAACACCTTACATGCCCAAATCCAGTGACAATGAAAAGCTTCCTTAAAAATTTTTTTGTTATTCATTTTCATATTTTCCCTTGTAAGAAATAGTTCAAGTATAAAAATTCCCAACAGTGTAAAATAGCCCATCTTATGTATATTAAAAGCAGTAGAAGCACAGCTATTCAACCTTGACAAGGACTATACATTCTAGTGGATGAAGCAGCATGTTGCTTAGTTTTTGCCAGGAGATTTTTTTGTTGTTTTTTTTTTTTTTCCTAAATTTTTGACAGTCCTGGATACGACAAAAGAGAACTTGCCTGCAAAGAGGCTTGCATTTAAATAAACGTCTTACAATAGGCATTAAACTAGCCAATATTTAATGTAATGCTCTAAAATTCAAAAGGCATAGAGAAAAAAATAGAATTGTACAGTGCACATACAGAATTGTATCTTAAATAAGTCCTACATCAACATTTTTGGTTGAGTATGTTAATGATACTACAACTAAATCTACTCAATAACTTATAATATGCCATGAGATGAATACATTATTATTAATACAGTACCGCCACTAAGTCTCTGTCCTTAGAGCGCAGCATAACTCTCAAAATAAATACCTTAAATAGTAGATCTCATATTCCTCTTTAAATAGCATTACAACTTTAAGGCACACAAAGAACCCTCATACTTGTATTCGAACCCTCGGCTTTAGTGCTGCTTTCTAATACAAAGATGTTAACATTAGCTCTTTTGGAGAGAATGGAGAATGGAGTCATCTCTCACTAGGAAATACATGCTGGTGTGCAGACGACTTTTTTTTTTTTACAACAACACAAAAAAGAACAGAGATCATTTTTCAATGATATGGATTGGTTGACTGATGGTAGTAATACTTCTCCCTTGTTGCACCTCAGCTTCCTGTTCCAGAGAGGAGTTGCTCAAATGAGAGAGGTCTGGGGGTTGTTGAAGAGAGTGTGGGGTAATGTCAGAGGGGGTTCAGAGGGAGGGTGGTCTGTGCTTAAGCCTCCAGCCCCTCTCTAGGACAGAGGTGGAATTGCTGACAGAGCTGGAGGGGACCTGTTTCAAAACGGGCCCAGGGATTAAAAACTGACAGCTCAACAAACGAGCACAAGTGATGCGTTCTTTCCAGAGCAATCCGTCTGTGAGTGTGTGTGTGCGCGCCTGTCCCTCCCCACACAGCAGCTGCTCCCTGCTTCCAACTCCCAGTCTCCAGCTGAGTTTGCCATTTGTAGTTACACCTTATACTGTATAGGCAGATCAATGTTAAAGTATGTGTATGTGAGTTTGCACAGATTTCATGTTTCTCACCTCTTACCCCCTCCGTGTTTAGGAAATCAGTGGTGCATGTGCGCACTTGAATGTGTTTGTTTGTGTAGACAAATAATACAATATCATTATGTCCTTTCAGAGTGCCCTCAAATTGTTTGTAGTCCTTCGGAGGGGAGTGGCAGAAAATCTCTGCTTTTCCTGCAGTTTGTTTTGTCTCCTGGTGGCTTATTTGCTTTGCATAGGTCAAGAGGTCAAAACAGGAGTCAGAGAAGGGGGACATTCAGCATCAGGAAGATAAAAAAAAAAGGTAGTTCTGAACATGAGACAAAGGTACATCTACATTTTCTTTCTCTCCGTTTCTCCACAGTTATTTCTACTATTCCCTGATTGGCAGAATTTGCTTTACTAATTTGCTGGAAAATGCTCCATTTCCCTGATCATCAGAAAAAAACAACAACTGTGCGATGCACATGAGAAGACAAAAGAACAAAAAGAGCCCTCAAAAATGAGAATAAATATATAAGTTACAGGGCTTCAGAATCAAAAACACTGTGGGGACATCTAACATCCTTCAAGAAGAACGGTCTCCTACGTTAATGACAGCATCGGGACTTAAGGCTTCTTCTACATCTTCAAACCACAGTGATTAGTCATTGCGTTCTCCTTTAGCAATAAATATACTACTTCAATATTAATCATAAAGATAACAATAACATTATTGAAAATGGTAAAAAGTTAAATCGCCCTCCTTACACTTTTCTGTGATTTTTTTTTTTCTCTTTTTACTTTTTTTTTTTTTTTTCCTTAATCACAGCAAGTTGGAAAGCAATGGAGTTCCCACCTCACTAATCACCTCCACCAATCACCATTCTCCTCCCATTAACATATCCTTCTTCACCAGCGATACACCCTTCAATCATCTCCATCTACCTCCTCTTCACAGCTGATGAGCAGTCGCTGGGCGCTAGCTCGCTCCCCATGCATCTCCTCCACTCCATGCTGTTAGCTGCTATTGCATCCGGTCGGCTTGCAGCTGCTGAGGCTGGTATTGGCCGAATGCTGCTGCGGCTGCTGCTGAGCCTGGAGCAGCGGCGGTCAAGGGCTGTTGCATGGCGTAGCCGTAGCCAGCCGTGGCCACGTAGCCAGCTGCTGCAGGTGAGGCTGCATAAGGGTACTGCTCATATGCAGCAGCGGCAGCTGCAGCACTGGCAGCGCTTGCATACTGTGCATAAGCAGCTCCAGTGTAGTCAATATAGGGCGAGGAGGCAGTGGCGGATGCAGTGGCCGGCTGCACATGAGGGATGACCACACTGGGCTGCACGAAGGCCTGCGGGTACACGTAGTGAGCGGGAATCCTGTGAGACACAAATACACAAGTGTTAGTTAACCACAACTTTGTGATGCAGAACCACATGAGCTTTTAACTGCAGAACCACAACCACAGGGCAAAATCCACACTGCGGCCAAGCACCCCATTTCAACAATCCAAGGAACACCCCATTTTCCAGTAACACCAAGGAAATGCCTAGTAGTGGTTATTAGACATAGGGTTGCCAAAATAGACATCTTACAGAAAATAAACGACTGAAACTAGACCATAAGAACAAAGAATTTTTTAGTTATTACATGTATAGTGCATATTCAAAATAGCACAAGGATACAATAAAAGATTAACCTCTAGAGTTTGGGGTCCTGGACATGGACTAAACCTAATCTTGGTTTTGGGTGATGCTGAAAACTGTCACATGGTCTGCTGCAGACCTCTGATAGGGGGGAAGGTGGGACCCTGGGGAGGCAGAGAGGTGATGAGGGGTGCATTGTGAACATGTCACTGCCACTTTGACAGCTGGACAGTTTTCAAAAAGGGACGCTGCTGGCTATTTCCCCCTCCACGCTTAGACAATGAGCTTCAGGCCGGACAGCACACACAGAGGGGAGTTTTGATTAAATAAGCAATCAGGAACAATGAGCACATTCTGCCTTTCATTACGTACCCCACTGCACTTTGAAAGGTTTTCCCCCACCATTTCCCATATGAGTCTGCTGTTTTGGCAGTGGCACAGTGCATTTGACTGACTAATCTAAAAATCATACTTTTCACCTTTAAATATGACATCAAAACTTTGAGAAGAGAAAGATTTGGGGAAATTAATCGCACTGCATAAAAATTTTATCATGGTTTCATTTCATGTAACAATACAGGAAGGACAAAAAGACCCAAAGCCCTACTATGTAGAAAAGGAATAAGCCTGAAATGTGAGTAAAACTGAACACTGGAACTTGTCAGAATAAGATTTATGCTTTGGAAGACGCTTTCACATATCAAGGTTCTATCATGGCAACCCTATTTTCAGCACACCATCATACAGTCCAAACCCCCAACAAACCAAAAATCATGGCCCCAGAAGCAAGTCTACAAACCAAGCTAAAAAATTTATTATTAAATAAATAAATAAATAAATAAATAAATAAATAAATAAGCAGTACTTATCACCAACTCAACCCAACCACTCACACAAAGCACAAAATAAAAAAATAAGCCATTTCTTGCATTTCTCTCATTAAAGTCAAAAGGCAAAGCAGTTCTTATATCCTGAATCGATGCTTTGCCAGACTGAGATAACAGCATTGTTTTAGTTAATACACTATGGCAGAAATACATACAGAAACACATGAAAAAAAAAAAAAAAAAAAAAAAAAAAAAAAAAAAAAAAAGAATACACAACTGTTCAGCACAGCACACAAACAAAAAATAAGGGTTACAAACACAATGCCAAAGACAACTCAGCACACACCTCAATTCACAAACAAAACAGTTTAGAGTAAGAACACACACCGTTCCAAAAATTCCAACATATTCTAGACTCAACACCACAAAGAAAAAAGGACAGACAAATATAGACTCAAACACCCAAACCTGACTATAAGACACAGCACACATGCAAGCCACCAAAAAGGCAGAGCAGCTTTTCTCTGCATTAAAAGTGGATGGCTGACAACAGCTGACATAGCCAGGCAATCTTCTCACCAGCAATTTTTAGGCATTTCACCAAGGATACACTGTAGAACAGTCAACACCAAATTTGGTTGCTGTTATTTAGTTGCTGCATCTGAACAGCATGAACATATTTATCGACCTCTGACTACTTAAATACATTATCTACTAAAAGATGCCTCCTGAAATTTCAGAAAAATATTTTTCTGCAAAATAATGTTCAATAAATACTAGTGCATCTAAAAAATAGAGCATTGTGAGAAAAAAAAAATATTCAAAAAGGTAAATTTTATATTCATTGTAAGTGATTTCAAGCTTTTTTTGGTTTTAATGTTGATCAGTATGACAATCAGTAAACGATGAGAGTTTCATTTCAAGTAAATTTTAATAACTTACTATTCAAACTGTATCAACATTTAAACAGAAAACTGAAATGTCACTTTATATGTAATGAACATAAAATCCAGCACTTTACCTTTTTGAGCTACATTATGAACACAACATTTCCTCATTTTTGGAGATGCACTAGTACATGACGTGGGATCACAGGATCACATTACTCAAATGCCCCCTGAGCTTCCACTGCTTGCTCTCCATTTGAATGACAGGAGAAGCTGGACTCAGGCTATTTTCATCTTCAGCATGAGCTGCTGTGGTATGTTCCAAACACAGCCTGCCTGTAATCACACCATGCTCTTCTCCATTGCTCACGTTCCCTTTCCTTTCTTCATCACAGCAATCTTTTAAATCTTTCCAAATACACTGCAACACAAAGACTGACAACAGCATTATGATTCAGAACAACTGTGATGGTAAAGTCTGAGCACATAGATATTTTAGTAGACTAGGTCCACGTTTCTATCAAAACTGATTCATTGTCAGGTTTTGTCTGAGCCGGAGTGGACTTAACATCTAAGACTGACCTGATCCCCAAACAATTAGCTCTTGACTTTAGAGTTTATATATAAAGTATCAGAACAACATCAAAACAAGCTCATAATTAGAAGAATGGATATCAAAACTTCTCAATACTTAATTTAGCCATCAGTTCTGTACTCTTAACTTTCCATACTTTTTTTAAAAATAGTTGACACCTGTATGTTTATTTATGCTGTATTTTGTTGACAACAAGAGTTTTGCATGGATTACAGGGATTATTTTTTAACAGATGTTAGTTAAGTTATAAAAATGCATAAACATGTCTGTGTTCTAACAAATGAACATTTGGCATTAAAAACAATTAATGTTTTAGTTTGTAGCAAAAGCATCAATTTAGTATTGAATATCAAGTAAAAATATTTTTATCACTTGGTATTTGTATCAAAATCTATATTTAAATCTATATTTTGGCATCATGACAACTCATAATCACTGACATTTCTGCATAGTCATGCTGATAGTGCTTTGACCACACACGGGCCGTCATTGAGCATCAAACAACTGGTTTACACCGCACTCAACTGTGGCCTAGCAATTGTAAAATTAATAAAGCTCAGTCCTGTGGGATTCAGGAGTCAATTTAAAAATACTACTGTAACCAAGTGCCATGCCAGACCACAAACATTTTCCTCTTCTGACTGGACTGTGGTGGGCAGTTTCATTAAAGTTCATATCTAAATAAAGGTTCATTTCAGATCAAATGCCATGGAGTCAGGGTCCATCAAGTCTGCCTCGAGGGAGCACACCTGTTGGCATCTGCTGAAATCTGAGTGGTGAAATGCAGGACCTTCTAAAATCCTAAAGGGCCAATGCAACAGATGCACATTAAGCCTGCTAATAAATGGACTACTTTGTTTATCCTGTCAGCATCCTAGACCTTGCACTATACATTCTATAATTTGCATTTGACATTATTGAGTGATGTACATAAGCCATACTGTGTTTTTCAGTTTTAGTAATAAATTACACAGATCAGCTTTATAGCAATGACATTTTACCATAGATTAGGTGTCCCTGTTCCCAAATGGCTTTTAGTTTTTCAGTCATTTTACTTTGCATTTACTCATGATATCCAGAGCCTGACAGTTATCACCAGCAGGGATCAATCGCTAGGTGTTTCAGATTCTTCCAAACCAGTCAACTTGCATAAAAACAAAAAATAATTGAACATTTCCTTTATGGAAACATTGTCTATGCCTGGTTGCCATTTATAATAACGTGTAGTTTCCCTTTTGTCATTTAAAACAAAGAAAAAACACAAAATGATCCAATCAAACCAGCTATGTTAGGTTAGTACGACACTTCTTAAGCTTAGTATTAGCCGATCCCAGGAAGCCCTGGTTCATTAACGTTCTTAACTACCATATCTTCTGATACTGTGATTATTTTCAACAGCATGATATTGAACTATATCAACATCTGCTCTGATAATCATCAACTATCATTTCAGACCGAGACATTTACATTGTAATACAAACATAGCAGAGCTGCCGAACAGGCCATGTTATCCAAAATCTCACTATACAGCGAGTGTTGGTCAATTAAAAATTCCCAGCTGGACTGTGGTCCTGTTTTGACACTTGTGTGTTGGGTTTGGCCTCAGGTCAGAATGAGCCAACTGCTCCAAGGTCAACACTATGAGGTTCCCATTCAAACATCCTCCACTGCTTCCCGACAGCACTCCTCACATCAGCACATGCACTGCTGCTACGTGAGAGATGCCTTTCAAGTGACACTGTGTCATAGTGGGCCCGTTTTATAGTTTTCTCATTGCTACATGCTAGTAGGAACACAGCCCCCAGAGAGAGAGAGAGAGAGAGAGAGAGAGAGAGAGAAAAAGAGAGAGAGAGTGTAGGCTTCATGCGACTGCAGTGTCAGCATTATGGCCTTTGTGTAGCACAATGGAGAAGCTTGTTTTCCTTAACGCTGCACAGGGCCATGTGACGAAGGCTCGTTCAGGGGGCCGTGCCATCCAGACATTTGTTTGTATCACATCGGGGGAAAGAGGGGGCTTGCAACACTGCAAACACATGCAGGCACACACACTCACTGCAGATGAAATAATGTGAAAACTAAACACCCTTTGGTCCCTCTCTAACTGTGCTGCCCTTCTACATAATTTCCCCAACAAGTCAAAATGTCCAAAGGTTCCCTACATAAAGAGTGCGGCCTTTCTGCAGAAGGAGGGACTGTCGTTTTCTCTTGTGAACAACATATCAGTGAATGAAAGACTGCAGGTCTCCAGGGATTCTGGATCCACTGCCTGATGCCTTATAGGGCTAGAGGGAGAAAGACAGAGAGGAAGAGAGACAGCGAGAGAGAGATAGAGAAAGAGAGAGAAAGAGAGAGACATACTACAAGTCTGTCACAGTCATGACAGATGTGAGTGGGAATAAAAAAATATATGTAAACAAAGAAGAAGAAAAAAAACAGCAACGTGCAAGCTAGTTGTTGGGTTGTTTGTTTGGTTGAGATTGGGTGGAGGAAAGGGGTTTCAACAACGTCACACAAAAAGATTGCACTCACTCCAAAAACAAGACACCAGAAAACACAAAAAAAACAAGCTCCAGCAAAAAAGAAAAAAAAAGCATCAAAGGAAAACCCCACTTTGCTGCCTCTGGCAAAGTTATGACTCCTCCACAACACTGAAAGTCAACACCCCCCAAACCAGCCCCCCCCCCCCCCAAGTAAATGTAAAAGCACACAGTTTAGCTATTAACACCACTTCATAACGGTAAAAAAGGCACACACAGCTCTATGTACTATTAAAATGAAAGTCCAAACCACAATAAAAACCAACATACATGCATCTGTAATCACCATTTCGAGCTTGTTTGTGTGTGTTTGAGTCTACAGGTACGGTAGCTACTGATCTGTGCAATGCCCACAGAGCTATTCCTCAAACCACCAGTTAGCTTAACCCATATCGAGCCTGTCGGACCAGAGAAAGACAACATTGAGTGAGGCTACAGCCAATTAAAGAACATCTCATTCACACACACACACACACACACACACACACACACACTCGTACACACACACACATACATAATCCTATCAATTACTCAAAGGGGTGAAATTGTGATTGGTGGTCATCATAATGACAGATTTCACATTCATATCATGTCAGATGCAGTGTAAGAGTAGCAGGAATAGTCTTAGGACTAAAGAAATAGATTTTGCATTATTTTTGTATGAATTTCACAGTAATAGTAAAAATATACAGTCGAACTAACAGTTGTTGGAACCTTTCTCAACCTGCACACACAGTCAACTTTACTTTAGCAGAAAGTACTGCCAACACTTACCCATAAGGTCTTTGGATGAATGCTGGATGAATTTGGGGTACACCAAAAGTGAAACCTGTGAATATATTTATAAAAAACAAGAGTTAGATCATTATTCATCCAATTCTAGAGGAATTCAAGTGTTCTCAATCAGCCTAATAAGGTCATTTTTAAAGTTTAATGAAATCGTTCTGTGCACCATGTGCACACGCCAGTATCATTTTTAATTCAAGGCTATAAGACTGCTAGTATCAGGGTCCACTAAAACCTCACCTGGCTGCATCACCCGTGGTTTGGCTCCCAAATAAGCCAGGTTCACATTGGCCTTCCTGCCGTCAATAATGGGATTGGGGTCCTTACAGGCTCTGTCTGCAGCAGAGCGGTCTGCCATCGTCACCTGGTTTTACAGAATTTGAACAGAAAGAACAACTGAGAATGGAAGCAAGAGTGATTTCGCAAGTTACTACCATTTGTATTTGAAATAGACTAGAGCTTGGAGCCATACTTTACAGAACTAAAAGGAATAAAAACGGAGCATTTACACTTTCTCTTCGCTTACAACCCTGACAAAATGTATTATTTCAAGAAACTTATACAGCACATATACAGATCTGCTGTGGAGGTTGCCTGTTTGATTCAGCCTAGCTTCTGAAATAACTGCTAAACAATGCTGTAGCTACCTCAGCTATGATGTGTAGGCACCCAGTCATCCCTTCTACTTAGTGAATGTAACCTTCCTGACACAGTTGTCCGACTACACACCCTCAAACTGTAAAATCTCAAAAAATCTCAAAATCTCAAAAAATAATAGCAAAATAAATGAGATGCACTGGAAGAGCCACACATAAGCCTAAGGTCATCATGCCCAATGTCAGCCGTAGAGATATAAATCGCCCAGCACTGGGTTGTGAAGCAACGGAACTGCATTCTCTGGAATAACAGCACTATTCAATACCTTTGGGACGAGGCGGAGGGATCCAGAACTAATCATCCAACATCAGACCCTGATCTCACTAATGCTCTCATTGGGTGGAATGCAATCAATTCCTCACAGTTACTGAAGTACTGGATGAACAGGAACTTTAAGACAAAATATGGGTGTAGAAGAAGTACTGCATAGGGCCCATGGACATTTTTGAGGTTCACTTTTGACCTTATTCTTTAATTTCATTTCTTAAAAACGAAACTATAAACTCTATTCTGACAATGTTTGGCCAGAATTATCTGAGAAGGCGGTTAACAGGCAACCAGTTTGTTGTGAAATCCCTCCAGTTGAGCTGTGTGGACGGTCAACAATTTAGAGGACAGTGTGTTTACTCTTTATCAGGGTGCTCTTACCCCCACAGCTGAGCCAACAGAGCCCCATTAGAGGAGGATTAGGCTAACAATGATTAGCTGATATGCTTAATGACAGTGCTTTTTTATTTGGTCACACCTTTTTACTTTTATTAGCTCATTTCTCCTCAAATATTCTGTTGAATCAATATGTATGTTGAAATATGTAGCTTGTAAAAATGAAGGCTGAAATATCTTCCCTGTGATAAGTCTGTCAGAAACATGGGTTTAAATGTGCTCATGAAAATCATGAAGAAACCATGAAAAATCCTCAAAGGCAACTATTATGGGCACTTTTAGTTTTGGTCCTGCGAGAGCCACCCCCCCACCCATACAGAGAGGCCAAACTGTGGAGCTAATCGCTCTGTCATTAGCCGTCCCACCCAACTTTTCTGAGGAACAGAAGCACGAGGACTGACGGGCTGAGAGATTTAAGAACATGGACCCAAGACCCAAAACATGAAGTCTATCTCCTACATTACCGAGGACATGTGATGTACGGTCGTGAAAACACACACCGATGTGACATTTTGGCACCACTGACGTTTGAATGCAGGTGAAAGTGTGAATAAAAGAAGCAAAATAAGCTACTTACAAAACCATACCCCCTGGACTTCCCTGTCTGTCTGTCGGTAATCACGACAGCCTCCTCAATTTCCCCAAACACCTCAAAATATTTCCTCAGACTGGAATCCGTCGTGTGATACGGAAGCCCTCCGACGAATATCTTGGTGTAAGTCGTGTCCTTTTGGGTGGTATGCATCCTCAAAAATAAAGTGCAAAGCAAGGAGGAAAAAATGTAGTGCAATAATTCAGAGTCGATATGACGTTCCCGCTACTTTTATATGTTTATACTCCTTTAAAACACTGTGCAGGCGGAGTTACGAAAAAAAAACTTGTTGAGAAGTATAAAACACGGCTTTAGGCTACAAACTTTGTTGCTCGAGGTAGATTTATTGTCACTTGGGAGAAAATGTGGAGCGGATTGTGCCGAAGATCCTCAGGTGGGTTGAGCTCCCCTGCGTAACTGACGTGACTTCTGCTAAGTGCTTCTGACCCCATTGCTAAATGCGCCCGTTAAACCACGCCCCCGTGGAGGAAGGACGGGGCGGCGCATCCTCTGAAGACACGCCCACCGCACGCGCCTACTAACAGCTGGGCAGCGGTACAACGGGCCGGTTGTGTGCGCCTCTGTTGAAAAACTGTCCAAGAACACTTGTTGCTTTGATAAGTGTGTGTGCGTGTCTGTCTGTGAGTGTTTGTGAGATAGAGAGCGACCTCTCAGGCCTACATTATTCTAGCCTATTCTGATATCTCACATACAGGCGACTCCATTACTGGACTATTACTATTCTTCTGCATGTTTAGTTTCTGAACTTGCATGTGAGGATGAATATCTCTTTTTAAAGCCCACCAAATGGCCAGCCTGTCCTCTGGGACAGCACGACAGGTGGTTAAAGTGCCATTAAGAAGCCACCCAATGGGCAGTACTTCTGCAAGACAGGTGTGCACCAGAAGACCCTAAGAAGACAATGCACCTCACTTTTGTTATTTAATGTGAGACAGCAGCTTCTTCTTTATACACACCATACAATACGGAATCTTTTTTTTTCTTTAAGATGAGTAGAAGAAGATGAAAAAGCCTATCAAAAACACTTTCAAATCCACTGAACTGTTTAGTGGCATCATGGTTGCAACTTGTGTCTTGTAAAGGTATTTCCTTTCAAATATGTACACTACAGCTCATACAATCCTTGTTACCATCATAAATAGTCCAGTATATGTGAATTCAACTTCAATATTTTATACAAACAGAAACAGCAGATAGGCCTCAGTTCCTGAAGTCTACCTGCAATTCTAACTAGGTAGGTAATCCAATATGGTGCCCAGTGAATTATTAATATGGCCTCTCATTTAGACCATGCACTTCCATATCACTCGCTTGCTATGGGTTTTGTGGACGCGTGCAACCCGAGAGGCCGTCTGTTTTGTGTAGTCCACCACGCTTCGCCTAGTTTCTGACGCCCAACACCTTGGGATGTATAACTGAGGCTTTACAGAAAAAATGTCAGCACCCATACAGGCGTGACATGAGCCTCATGGAGAGCATCTTTGGCATGCTAGCAGGTCCACTAATTTATTTATGCCTGGTGCAGAGCCACTGTAATAGAGATAGGTTAGGATTTCAGTAAGATTACAATGGGATCCTATCCAGTTGCAATCCCTTGTACCATTGCCTCCTTTCATTTACATACTGAATTGTGTGGTTTGACCGATATGGACATTTTAACTTTCCAGTTCTTTATGTCACCTAAAACAAATGAACAAATATTAAACTCTCTTGTCTCTCTCATAAAATTCTTTAAGACTTTAAGTGATGACACTGCATCAGTGGTATCAGAAGCATTTGTAATTTGGGTGTGTGTGGTGGGGTGGGGTGGGGGGGTTGGCGGGGGAAACAGGGACAAGTTCTGGGGGTTCTGCCCCATAAAATTTAGAATGAAGTAGATGCCATTTCCTGCATTCTGGTGTATTTTAACAGGTTGTTAAACATATACTTTTACCTACATATGTAAACACAAGTAAATATTTTAGAGACAGATTCCTCTTTCAACTAGTCCACATATGCATCATCCTGTTTTTAAACTCACTGCTATGGCTAAGATAATAAAATTAATGTGACACAATGCATCACAAACAATGACTTTAGGGGTGCATTTTACTTTTATTTTGTTTACTCTTGATTTATTTTTATTTGTAACACAACATGCCATTGTGCCAAGCAATGGTGACACTCAACTGCATGTTTAATAATAGTTTTTTACCCAGTGAATAGGTGTAATTTTGATAATCACCAACAGTGAATTTAGGAGGGCATTTTACATTTTTCGCATTTAGTGATAGACCTACTCATAACAAAAAATGACAAGGCATCATGCAGCCTTCATAACACAAAATTACACTGTGCCAAGCAATAGTGACACAAAAAATAACTTTTTTGGTCAGTTTTGTCAACCTGCTTGTTTTTGTATTAAAACAAAATAGGTTTACAGGTTTCTTCCTATCATGATGTCACCAATTTCTACTGCTTCATAACTTTTACCACCCTTTCACAATTCAATTGGAATAACATTCATCACCCTTCTCCCATTGTTTTCCTTTCCACTATTCCTTCCTCATACACTGATTTTCCCAATTTTGCTCTTAGACATGAAAAGTAAAATTAAATAGGCATATCTTTCTTAAACTGGCCAAAATAAAATTAAATTCAGTTTAAGCTGCTCTAGATTATGACTTTGAATCAGAAATGTCTTTCATGAAGTTCAAACAACTGACTAAAATGTACTCAAACTGATTTGAGTAAATTTCATTCACAACTGCCCAGTACCCTTCATCACTCACCTCAGCAAAAGCACTCTCTAAACTGTCCCTACATGCTGACTTGCCTCTCAATCACTGCCTCTGACTCACTATCAAGCTCCTATGGCAAGAGAGATGGATTAAGTATTGTTTTTATCTATTGTCATCTGAAATACGTCAGAGTGGACTTGGCCTCATTATTGGTATTTTAATATGGTTTAACTGTCGAAAAGAATTCAGTGATAGATTTTATGTCATCAATTAGTTTCGGTGAAATGATAGCTAACATTCAGCTAGCTGATGAATAGCCAAACATTGACCAGCCAGCCACTACCTGTCCATAGAAAAAACTGCTCTGTGGGGAAATTCTGACTTACTTTCTGCCTCTTTGTAAAGAATCTCCTAATGTCCATTTTGTCTGTGGAGGGATCAGATATTGCAGACAATTATTCATCATCCAATGATACCCATCTATACTAGCCTACTGTTAATTAAAGTAAAGCAAAGTAGCTTCCATCTTGTTTCATTGTTTAGTTGAGCAGTAATTGAACATAGCCTAGGGCTAATTTTGAGGCTGTGTAAAAAATAATAATGTTTAAGCAAAAGCTGGACACTGGACACCTCCTCTAGTTTTGAACTGCACTGACCATTCACTTCACCGTTTATGGTGCATGCAGTGCGGAAACCAGGAAAACCTGGAGTGGATATATAGTGTTGAGTATTCTTCTATCAATCAAGTGGAATGGATTATTTCTCGAAGCAATGGAAACAGCTTGGGTTGAACTAAAATGTAATGGTAAATGTGGGGGGTACGGGAGACATGTCCCAAATGATTTTTTTTCTTAAATGTGAGGGTGACATGTCATCTTCACAAATAATTACCGCAAAGCCTATACACTGCATAAAGATCAATCCCAGTAATCCACACATGTTGCATATACATCATTTCAGTAAGACACTGGGTCTACCAAATTGTATGTCCAGCAAAAGTGATAAGTACAAATAAAAATACACACATACACATTTCTAAAGTGTAATACAATATTTTTTTTTATTAGAATTTAGAGATGTGTACTTTAAAGAGAGAAGAGAGGAAGAGAATCATACACTGAACTAAACTGTGCTTCACCACAGGCTACACATCATTATTTTTTAGTACAAAAATATGACTACAGTAGAGACTTCCAGTGCTGGGTAGAAGAACAGATTACATGTTGCTACAACAGCAATGTGCCTTGTTCTTCTCCAATCATCACTGGTTCACACATATGTTCTCCACATGAAAACAAAACATATAACATTTTAATGAGACCTAGTTTTTCTTGCTACTCTGCTAATTACAAAGAGATACAGTTACATATAATGACCACATGAAAGACGACTCTCAAACTTACACCTTCCAATAACCCTGTGGTAGCAATAGTATTGCTGTATTGGAAATCATTGTCCAGCCTAGCACAGAGTGCCATCTTGTGGACTGAGCAGTAAGACACGACCCTATTCCATTGTTAGGTTGTTAATTTTTCTTCACATTTATTGATAAATATTAGTGCAAATCATTCTAAATAGGGTAATAAAAGCTGAAACATTTGAACATTTGTGTCCATTATACATACAGTAACAAACGTTTTGATATACCTTCTCATTCAATGCTTTTATTTTTATATTTTTCCCTACATTATAAAATAATACTGAAGTCATCCAGACTATGAAGGAACACATAAGGAATCATGTAGTAAACTTAAAAGTGTTAAACAAACCAAAATATATTTTAGATTATTCAAAGTAGACACACAACTGATGTCTCAAACACATTAAGAGGCAATAAATACAAGTAATGAACTCTTGATAAGACACAGCTGTTAACTGAAAGCCATTCCAGGTGAGTACCTCATAAAGCTGACTGAGAAAATGCCAAGAAAGCTGCATCTAAGCAAGAGGTGCCTACTGTGAAGAATGTAAAATATAAACATATTCTGGTCTGTTTAACACTGTTTTGTTTACTAAATAATTACAGATGTGTTTATTCATAGTTTGTATGACTTTAGTATTAAACTACAATACAGAACATTTTTAAATAATGATAAACCACTGAATGTCCAGAAGTTGTGTCCAAACATTTGACTGGTACTGTACATATCATCGCGCAAAGCAAAACAGAAAAATATGTAAGTGTAACAGTCAAGAGAGATGAAAGTCTGTGTATTAATTATGTTGTAAGGCTGAAAGCCAGGTTTAACAAAACACCTGCCAAAAAATATGGGCAAACTTATTCTTTTACATTTTCATAATAATAATTCAGAATAATTGCTGGATGTCTGAGAGTATGGCTATTGTTTCACATTTCTGTGGAATACAACATCTAAAAGAATAAAGCTAGAAAAGAATGATACACTTCTGATTTCTCCTCTGATTAAGATTACCTCCACCAAATGGCAACCAATGAGCATAATATGGCCCTATGCTAAAGTTTGGACCCTCCTGGTCAGCTTACAAGTTTGCTTAATTTTCTAAGTGAAAATAAGTAAAAAAATATCCTCTACAGGAATCAAATGTAAATATGACCTTTTCCCTCACATTTTAGTGTGCATTTTGAATATTAAAAAAACATTTTTCAGAAAAATAAACAGTAGATGTGCGGGAGGTTGCTGGTTTAGTTCCCTGAATTGACAGGACATGACTGAAGTGGCATTGAGCAAGGCACTCCCAACTGTTCCCCAGGTGCCATGGATAGGGCAGTGCACTCACTGCCCCCTAGTGTGTTCACTAGTGTGTGTGTGTTTGTGTGTGTGTGTGTGTGTGTGTGTGTGTGTGTGTGTGTGTGTGTGTTTCACTTCATGGATGGGTTAAATGCAGCAGTAAAATTCCTCTGCATGCCAGCACGCTGGCAAAAAAGTGCTACTTTCAATTCACCTTTTATAAACATACATTTGTCATATTTAGAGGATGCGTTAACTTATCTTCAATTTTAAAATTAGCAAAATATAATTTAATCAGGGGGTCCAAATTTGTGTACGTCACTCACATCTCTCTATGCAGCATGTTCACAATCATCTACATACTAGACAGTATTAAAATAGTGTTGAAGTGACCCTTGTCCAGCATTAAAAATTAACCAGTTAGAGAATTATAAAGTGCAAGTGCAAAATTCCCCTATGTTTGTGAACATCCTCACATCTATGCCATATTTCAGTATGTCCCTGTATAATGCAAAGTATAAGCTAATATAAGCTGGGCTTTGGTGCCCTAAGCTAAAATATATCATCAGTATCTTCAGTTTGCTGAAAGATTGAGTCATTCTCCAGCTCTGGAGAGTCAGCCAGTCTCCCATCAGACTCCCTTGAACTGTTGCCCATGAGGTGCTCTTTGGCTGCTTGATGAGCTTGAGGATCATCAGCATGAACTTCTGCACCTGCTGCAGCTGCTACACGAGGCCGTGCAGATTTTGCCCTCAATCTGTTCCGCAGTTCATCCTCTCTTACCTACACACAGAGACATTGTATTTCACTTTAGAGTGCCACAACAAAAAGCACATCGTTAAAAAGTTTCATAATTACATTAAAATAGGTAAAATTTCATATTTTATATTAATTAACACTGATGTGAAGATTTGAATACATTAAGCCACAACATTTATATTCTTCTAAATAGTATATATTTACATATATTTGGACATGTAGTGTGTTTATATCACAACACACATCTGTAAAACATGCAATGAATGTAGTTCAGGGCTTTCCCAGCTCAACCCTAGTAAACTCTAGACCAGGGCTAAATCTGGAGATCTGGGGAGGGGCCTTGAAACTGTTCTGTTCAGTGTTTCATCACAGTCTCCTGCACTTTTCTGCATGTTTATGTTTGAATACATCTCAGCCAAGATATTAATTCAATATCCCCTTATTGAGTTGTATCAAGTGTATCAGAGCTAGAAAAACACATAACTGTGCACTGCACAGGACATTGGGACCTTCAGGAGTGTAATTAAAGTAGAAACTACGTTAGTTGATGTTTTATTAACATAGAACAACAAAGATAAAACTACAAAGTACAAGAAAAAGAATGAGATTGGTTTCTTTTTTACTTTTCTCCTCTCCTCCACTTGTCTCATCTTCTCTTCAATGTCTTCCTTTGTCGTGACCTCTTGGTCTTTAAGAATCTTCAGTGACTCTAGGCGAGGTGGTGGCCTCCTCTTTGGCCTATCTGCATCATCCAGCTGATGGACACCATAAACATTACACACAACCAAACAGGCATCTGCCTTCAAAATAAATAAATAAAGTGACAGTACTCAATTTTGTGGATGAAAAGTCTGCTCACCATGAGGTTGTAAGATTCTCCACTGCCACTCACTTTGGGCTGGGCTGGGATGATGCCCTGACTCAGGAGCTCCTCTAAAATCACACTAGACTCTGGCCTCTGACTCTCCTGTGCCAGTCCTGGACTCTGAACTAATGATACACACATTATAAGTTGGTCACTATAACTGTAATAAATACACTCTCAGAAAAAAAGGTGCTGGACCATCACTGGGTACATTTCCTATCTTCAGAAACTTGCATATTCATTAAACTACTTCTTTGAAGAGAATGGTGTGACATTGCACAAGGACCATGAACAATGTACGCCACACAGTGGCCACAAAAGACATAGCAAAATCCCAAGCAATGTCAAATGTCAATACCTACAATGCCAAATGAGCAACTCTTGTGTTCAGGTCATTTCATTTGGACACAAAGGGTCCACAAATGGTTGTGGTCCTGGAGTTTCTCTGTCCAGGATATGTTTTGTGATTTCTAATATACCTGCATCAACTAGGAATGGTGTGTAAATTAGTTGCTTAATGGCAACAGATGTGTTGGAGCAAAGATAAAACAAAATATATTAAGTACTCAAGCAGGGGCGGGGTGGCCATCGGGAGGTTCGGGAGGGTTCCCGAACGGCCGGTCATTTCCAGGCCGAACCAGCCGTAAGGTTTTTTGTTTTTTTTTACCCAAGTAAGCACAGCAGCGCTCGCGCTGCACCTCTCGCGGCCTCAGGTGGAGACAGTGATGGCCAGTCGCGAACGTTTCGGCTCCAAGAGCTCTTTGAAGTGAATGACAGTAGCTGGCTCTTCCCTGACAGTAGAGGTCTGCATTACCGCAGGACTCCCGCGGGACCCGTTACAATACCTTGCGGCGCAGGACCACAATTAATCGTCTCTCGCGGGAGCGGGACGAGACGTAAATGTCGAAAAATCCCGCAAATTAATAAATAGTCTAGAAAGTGATGAGTCATGCAGCTAATCAGTGAGTAAAGAAGTCAAAACACTGGCGGAGCATCACGTGAACAGACGTTCAGTCTCCCTGCCCACATACACAAACAAATGTGGGCTCTCTCTCTCTCTCTCTCTCTCTCTCTCTCTCACACTCACACACAAACATACAAAGGCGCGCGTGCTTTCTCTTTCTCACACACACACAGAGAGTGAGAGAGAGACGGGCTCTCTCTGCACTAATAATTATTCATTAGGCCATAATTTTAAATATTAGATTTGATTGGCCATGTCGATGGTGACGTCATCACCCAGAAGCACTTGCGGATTGAAACAGTGTTAAAACAGTTATAAATTGTTCATATCGGTTATTTTATGCAGTTGTGTTGTGCTGTCTTAGTGTTTTATTAATGTAGTCATCATCCTGTGTTGTTAGATGTGATTAATTTGCTTACGTGAGTAACTTGCCGTCTGTGAGATGTGCAGTAACACTGATCTCATCAGCAGCTTAGAAGGTGTTATGTATGTATCTGGTCAACTGTCAAAGTCAACGTTCTGCCCCCCAGATTTGGAATGTAGTGTGTTCTTGTGTTTTTGGATGTGTTCAGGGCACAAAGAACATTAAAGGTGGCCTGTCAGCAATGTTACTCTATAAGTGCACAAATAATCTGTAGCTGAACACAAAAAGACATTAAGGTTTTCTTGTTTTAAAATTAAGATTTGTCCGCTGTACGATCGTATAAAAGGCCTCTCCAAACCAAGCTCCCGGGCTGAATTTCAACCCCAGTCCGCCCCTGTACTCAAGGGTCTGTTTTTTGTAAACCTGAGTATTTAGGGTTTTCTCTAAAGATGCAACATGAAGGCCATAATGAGCCAAGGCAATAGATTTTCACATATGGGACCAATGACAGTCTGCTATAATGCTTCCTACTACCGCTGGACGATACTGGGTATTTCTCAAATCAGGGGTTGGATTCTTTTGAGGCCAGATTTGAAGACTAACTGCGTCACAGTGATGTGACAAGGACTCGCCTTCATAGACTGTGGCTTTCAAAGGATGTAGCCCTGAATTAGGACACAGCTATAGTGATATTTACATATTGAGATGTTGATTTTTGACATGTTGTTAATCATACATTTCATAGGCCTTGATAATGATCATTAAGTTAATATCTTTTATAAGTTAAAATCATATCTCAGTGTAAAAAAAGAGATATTAAACTCTATTTCCCAAAACTATTTCCTACCTCTCAGTGGTGGGAGTATTCTTGGCACTGCCCCAGGTAGGCCAAGGGTCTCTCCGGCCTCTAGACCCAGTCCACTGTCCGTGGTCTTTTTGGACACAGCAGAGTCACCACGAGCTGCTCCACGAGCCACATCAACCTGAGATTTTAGCACATAAAGCCACACGTCAAAATCCACGTCATTTACACAATAAAATATTAATAACGTTTTCTTCATGAAAATAAAAAGGAAACGTAAAAGGCTACCTTAATGTAAATAAAACTATATTTATATATTTACCTCATTTATGTTCAGACTGCCGGGTTTCACAGGCTCCACCTTCAAACTGTTGGAGCTCCCACACCCCATGTTCACACTTTATGACAACTCTGAAAGTTTCAGCACTTAATATCCACCATCTGTTTGTTCAGCAGTTTTAAAGAACTGTTGCATTCCTACACATGACCCGCAAAACACGTCTCCATGGCCTCTCTCCGTTGCTAAGGCTCGTTGCCACAATAAATCTGACCCCGCGTCATTTCTACCACCCGTATTCTGACAACCCCGCCCCTCCGCTGTGATTGGCTAAAAGTTTATACTGTAAGGTAACGTACTTAGCCAGTGGTATTCTGGTGCTGAATCTTGTAAACAATATTGTTCATAATCTTATTGAATAGGGTAAGCTTTCATATATTTTATATTCATTACTTGTAAACTGACATGTTTCAAGTTTTTATTGACATTATTAGAAAAATTCAAAATAAACAAAATGAGCACAGTTGTTCAGCTATTAACTACAAACAAATCTGAAACCTTTGCCTCACAACCAGCATTTACTAAAAGCAAACCAACCACTTAAGAAGCAATTAAGAGTGCTGTAGGTGAGCCTTGTCAGAATACAGGTGGGGAAAAAAATAAATGGTCTGTGTGACACTTTATGTTTGTTTGATGCCAAGCCGACGTTCGCCAAAACAAATCTCACATGCACACAACATAAAGGCCTAATCCTCTGTGCAGTTTATTATACAATAGTTGCCTCAAGCTCTGCTGATACGTGTAGATTATAATTCCTTCGCTATTGCTGAAATGCTACATTTTATTTTTTAGACAATACACCCTTTCAGGTAACTTAACTTTGACGTCAATCATTGTAAAATGGGAATGTGTTGCTGCTCTTTAGGCTCACGTTACCTGGTTAAATCCTGCTTTGTGAAACCTCCTAGAAATTCTGTGGTCACAGCACAGGAGAATAACCATAATAATCACCAGTATTTTGGGTAATATGTAAATGGAAACATTTTGTCTGATCATTTTGATGGACAGGCTCCATGCCACGCTGCATTAATGCAGTAATTCATACAAAAGGAGCCCTGATCAAGTGCTGAGTGCATATACTGTACAAACGTTTCAGTAGAACAACATTTATGTATTAAACATTATTTTTTAAATTGGTCTTATATAATATTCAATTTTTTAGAAACTGACTTTTGAGTTTTCATTGGCTATAAGACACAATCTTCAACAGTAAAATAAACACTTGAAATCTGTGTGTGTATTGAATTTATATAATATATTAATTTCACGTTTTTAATTGAATTACTGAAATTCATTATTTCAGAAGTTTGATCAGAGTAGGATGGATCCCCTTTCCAAACCTTGATTCCTCAGAAGGTACTTCCTCCAGCCTCGAGGTACACAGTAAATCTGCCAGTGTTAAATCAACACTGTTAGAGTTAAATTAACACTGAGGGTGTCCAAATGTAACACTCCCAGTGTTAATTTAACTCTAATAGTGTTGTTTTAACACTGGCAGATTTACTGTGTAGTTTTTTCTTGCACTATTGCCTTTGGCTTGCTCGCATCAGCTTTTGGGTTTTTATTCAAATTGTCTGATGCTAATAATGCAAAGCTGCTTTGTGACAGTGTCAGTTGTAAAAATTGCTATATAAATACATTTTGATTGATTGATTGATTAAATTTTTGATGGTATTCTAATTTCTGATATTCTTTTTGAAATGTTATTTTTTATCTTGTACTTAATTGTTTGAATAATGTCATACAAGTATACCCCTCTAATCCACACTAGGCATTAGTACCAACAGGTTCATGTGTATCTGCTCCAGAGAGTCCTGTTCTATTGGAAGTACTTCTCTACAGGGACTAGACACGCTGTGTGTGTGCTTTTACACATCTGTCAGCAATAGATTCAAATTAAAGTAGCTAAATCATTAGATGTGTCCACAAACATTTGGACATATAGTGTATTTCCTATATTCTGACACACGGAGAGAGATGACAATCACATTTAGCGTTCAACTAAATTGAAATATGATGTTGACGTAATTATGAAGTACCAACACTGCGCAGTCAGACCACTAGATGGGGCAATTGAGACTTTCTGAATCATCAATCACTATGAGCCATAAAACGTAACAGACCTTTAACAACGCCCTCGAGGTCTTTGGCTCCTCATCCTGACCCTGCTCTGCCAATGGTAAAAACGTTTCAACAATAGTTGCCACATTCGCGTTTTTTACGCATAATTGGCCAATTTTGTAAATGCAAGAAATCAAACGTGCTATGTTAGAACTGGCTACACGAAAGGCATCCGGTCCAGATGACATAGCAGTTGCTCAGGTTTGGTGGAGAGACCACATTGAATAAGCTCCATAAAGTCTGTATGGAAGTTTGGGAAACCGGAATTTGGCCAGAAGAATGGACGCAATCACTTTTCATCCCACTGCCCAAGATAGGAGACTTGCTCCAGTGCAAGAACTACAGGACCATTGCACTGGTCTCACATGCTAGCAAGATCTTGTTGAGAGTGATATTAAAATGAATGCAGTCTAAGCTGGAAGGGGAGATTGCCCAAGAACAAGCTGGGTTTAGACCAAGAAGAGGCACTTGGGATCAGATCACAAACCTCCGGATCATCTTGGAGAAAGCAAGAGAAGGAATCAGGAACTGTATTTCTGTTTTATTGATTTCACAAAGGCATTCGACATGGTACAACATGACCAATTGTGGATAACCATGCTGGAGATGG
>BRDA01003881.1:0-10283 GCA_036984385.1 Crenuchus spilurus
CTTTGTGAAATTTCAGGAATTCTTTCCAATTTAGCATCAGTTTAACCTGATCAGTCATACCATTCAAACCTTGCTAATATACACTATGTGGAAAAAGTATTGGGACACTTGTTCATTCATTACTTTAGAGCTTATCCTGCTTTTGTTCAAATGTCTACTGTCCACGGAAGACTTCCTGATTTTGGAGCTGAAATGTACAATGCTGGGTGGCTTCATGCCACTCTATCCCACACCTGGCATTAGACATGGTGCCTACTGGCCCTATTCTATTGGCAGGACTTCTCTAAAAAGACTAAAGAAGCTGTGTGTACATCAGCTTTGAGTAGATGAATGCATTCATTGCAAGCAGTGTCCAGAGACATTCGGACATGCAGTGTAGCTAAAGGCTGCTCTGACCCACTGGGTTCTGGACTTGCCTAGTGTCCTATGGTATCTGACACAAAATTGTTTGCTTGGACTGGACTGTTCCAGCACGTCCTGATCAGACTGAGATTTGGGAATTCTGGACCACTATTGACCAGGAGCACCACAGAAGCCTTGGAGATACAGCGGTAACCCTACTTACGAGCATCCCTACTAATGAGTATTCCAGGTAACGAGTCGAGATCTTGGAATATTTGTTCCAGGTAACGAGTAAAATTCCAAGTAATGAGTAGCCTAAATTAGCTCAAGTATGCCAACTGCTAGGGGCGCGGTGGTCGTAGCATCCCCTAGATGCTAGCGTAGAAGAAGAGGTCAGTCATTACCTTTGACCGCTGTCCAGTGAAAGTGAAAGTGCTAGTGAAAGTGACACAAAGACAGCAAAAGGTAGTGAACAAGAAAGATACATTTTACTTTTACTTTTCATATGATAAGTGTAACCATGCCATACACGTACGCCCGTCCTCCTGTCCTCCTTAGCCGCCAGCCTACACGAGCACCGTCGTCGTCTCGTTTATGTTTTAAAAACCCATATAAACATATTATTTAGCATATTAAAGTATACTGTATATTGGCCGGCTGACACGGATTAATCAGATTTACATGTATTCTTATGGGGAAAATGCATCCAGCTAACGAGCAAACCAGCTAACGAGCTCAGCTCCTGCACAGATTAAACTCATAAGTAGGGTTACCACTGTACTTCCAAACTGCTGGTCTGAGCATGAATACAGGATCCAGTCAGGTTCACCATCTATAAGAACAGTCTCTATTCACGTCAGTGGTCTTAATGTTATGGCTGATCGGTGTTAGAGAAGAAGAGATATTTCATTACAACTGAATTTGATGAAGCTATAACAGCCTTTGTTTCCATAGTTTTGTCAATCTTTTGATGTTTGACTTGAGTCGCAAAAGTAATTCTAATTTGTTGTGTAATGAGTCTTTGAAGGGTTAAAAACACTTCTAGTGTTAATACATTTACTTGTTTTGCAACAGTTTAAATCAGCAGAAATAATCTAGATCACTGAGCTGGACAATTAGGTGAAAGGCTGCATAACGACAGTAAATTAGAAACCCGATGTTGAGTTACGTGCATGTACCTCAAGCTTGGGTCATGAGCTACTGGTTTTGGTCATTTACTCTCTGATGAACAAACCTGGCACTCAAAATACAAATTCTCTTTACTTATGTAGGGGAGGTCTCCAAAATCCTGCAGTACTGTCAGAGTCCTCCAACAATCCTACAACAGCTTCATATCTGGCATATTAGCCCGATAGTAGTTGGTGAGATTATAAGCAGTTTTCTGGAGAGGAATTCAAAACTTTGGGTGATTAGTAAACTTTGGGCTCATCGGTAATATAAAGGCTTAATTCATTCTTCAAAGAAGAACTGAGCAGGTGAATCAGTATTCAAGGTTAAATCCCAGATTTGGGAAGAGGAAGTGCTGGTTCATATGCTGGTAAGGCTGTGCAATATATCATTTTGGGCAGGTGATGAGTTGTTCATTCTTGACACTGTAATAACATTTTGCAGGTCAATCTTTCGGGTTAAGGGTTCTATGAGACTGCAATATAACTGCAGCTGTCTACATCACACAGCCCTACGTGCTGTTGCCCTGTTCCTGTTCGAAGAGAACCATGGCCAGTTTGGAGCGAGGCGCTAGGCTCTCCAGCATGCCCTGCACACACCTGTGGTAGATGTCTTCACTAAGTCTCGTATCGCACTGTTGGAAAGTGTAGCGACGCACTAGGGATGGTTCCTGTGCTCGGAAGACGTGCAGGTTGGAGTACCTCATGAACATGTCGTAGAGATCAAGGCTCTCCAGGAGTTCCTCGTTCTCCAGTAAGTCTGAGGCCATGCGGGACCGAGCAGTCATGAAGTCCGTGTTGTAAAAGCACGCTTCGTCAAACGAGCTGCGGTCAAAGAGGCCGTCTTGTTTGACCAAGTCTAAGGTTTTGGGCTTCATCTCCTTGTAGTAAGCGATGTCGGGATTATAATTTTGGAAGTGAACTGGAAAAAACACCTGCCAATTGCTGATGGTGTTCATTCGGCAGCGGTTCAGGAACTCGTTTTTGATGTTGGTCTTTACAGAGGCGATGAAGAACAGGGTGTTGACAGGGTTCTTTTTAGAAATGACGTCCATTAACTTGATCTGAGACAGGCTTTTTGTTTTGACGCTGATCCAGGGAATCTTGATTTGGTACTCTTTTTCATAGGCAGCAATCTGGGCTTTTATGGTGGCAAAAATATCGTCATGAGTGACCTGCTGGGCTTGAATGGGATCGTAAACAAAAAGGACATTCAAGACCACGTTCTCACGCCTTATAACAGCATGAAGGATATAGACCTCCAAGAATTTGCTGACTAGATCTCGATCTTGGAACGTGATGGGCAAGACAATATGGACTCTGGTGGCCTCTGTCACGTAGGGCGTTTGGATTATTTCTATGCGACTGAGAGGCCTGAGCAGGTGCACGCGTTTGGTAATGGAGCAACTTCTGCTTTTCTGGTTGATGGCTTCCAGCTGCAGATCCAGAATGTACTCCATCCCTCTGGTTGGGTCAAATCTTCGGTATCCATTCAAAAGCTGCTGCTTCTTCAGGTGCAGCACAGGTCTGTATTTCCTGTTGAGCTCCTCCATGGCCACATCGATAACATTTGCCACATCCTGCTTGTCGATCCCACGAAGTTCGCACTCAGGCGATCCATCCATGCAGGAGTAAATGTGGTCCTCCGTGAAATAGTCCCAACGCAACACCTCAAAACGAGTCTTCGGTTCAAACGGTGGGCTGACCCCAATCGGCCAGGTGGCGCTGCGGTTGCCCTCAAACGCTAGCGTGCTCACATTCTTTATTTCTGCCTGTATAATAGAAAAGATTATACAATTTTTATCTGAAGTTAAGAACTTCCATTGTTTTTCAATTAGGAATTTGGAGAAACTGCACAACCACAAGACAACCAGGCTTCATCTGATCATGATTCACGAAGCCCTCATGTCTATCTGGAAAATCTGGAATTCCTGACATTGCTGGGTTCTCAATCTCGAGTGATGTTGCAGTTTGAGTAATTTAGCTGAATAACTGGTTGTGCAATGTGTACTGGGTTCATTTTTTTCATGCCCATCCCTACAATGTACACATACATAAATTCCTCTGACATCTATCCAGTATATTTATTTTCTCACCCACTTAGAACACATTATACTACATATGGCACAGACACTGGATCCCAATTGCTTTAAACATAAAATAATACTATATATATTATACTGTATATAGTCATATTTTTTTTAGTGACCTTTTCCTAAAGGAGAGTTGGATTTTGGGCTTAAGTTATTTGGCTTTACTGCAGAAAAAGTTAGGGAACCACTGCTTTATGTTATGTAAGCCTAGGGAAAGTTCTGCCAGGTAGACTCTCACCTGACGTCTCAGCCAATCACCAGTCACCATGCTGTTGTCTGCTGATTACAGACAGACAACTGAATTTTCACCTCCTTCCTCCCCACCACCACCAGTTACCTGTGGGTAAGCTCCGCCCCTACAGGCTTTTCACACCAAAGACTATCCCTATCATTACCTTTCACATCAATTATTCACTGCACTCAGTTTTACAAAGTCTTGTCACAAATCACTGAATACACATTGTTTCAAGCTCACGTACTCTCAGTCTTCCAGGCAGAACTAATTCTGGGATATTTCAGCCTTTTTTGGGCAAATGTTGCTTTGTCCCAATAAAAATTTATAAAACTTCATGAGTATGGAGATTACTTTTTTCCAGAAAGTAATCCTATTTCAATATTACATGGTAAGTAATGGATTACATGTTTAGATAACTACCCCAACACTGGTAATGTCCACAAACTGCAGTATAATAATAATAAACAAATGTGCATGTCCTGAAGTAAACCCAGTGGTTGCTAAGATGTTGCTAATTGTGTGCAAAGGTGTACCTAGATGGTTGCTATGACCTTTGATGTGGTTGCTAAGGTGTATGTAGATGGTCTCCCAGGTGTTTGCTGGGGTGTTGCTAGGTGATTAGCATGGTATGCCACATGGTATCTTGAGTGTTTTTAGGGCATTTTTACTGTACTTGGTTTGTTTATTCATGCCCATCCCTACAGCATACACATACATACATATCTCATTTAGTCTCCCCTGTATGTTAGTCTTGTGGGTGTGAATTTGTCCATAGTAAACGTAATGGAAATACAATATTTATTCTCTTGCCCACACATAATACTGCATATGGTGCACATACACTTACTGGTACACATACCTTGTATGTCCACTGACCATATAGGTGCACTTTGTACAGACAGTAGTACATCTGTTTTTGTGTATACTTTATTAGCTTCCCCTGTAAGACCCCCACACTGCAAGTAGGTCATTCTCAATGACACTGACGTGGTGGTGGTGGTGTTAGAGAACTGATGATGTTTGCCTCTAGTGCACCAACCAGTCAACAGCGTCAGGACTAGAGGACCAACACAAACTGTGCTGAGATGCTGTCTCTGACTTCACATCTACAAGATGGGCCAACAAGGTAAGTGTGTCTAATAGAGTGTACAGTGAGGACACACTAACACACCACCACCACGTCAGTGTCACTACAATAATCCACTTGCTCTGTGATGGCCCTGTGGGGGTCCTGACCAGTGAAGAACAAGGTGAAAGGAGGCTACCTGCAGTTGAAGTGCTTTGACATACCTGTGCTGGTATGTCTCACCTGGGCAGGTGAACAGGACTCACCTGAAGCTTCTCGATTTCCTTGTATGTCTTCTGCAGCTCTAACTGGGTGAAGTGTTTGTGCAGGCGGTACATTTGCTCCGGATCAGACACCGGGTGAACCGTCAGGGCTTTTCTGAACTGGACGCTTTCCTCTTCGCTGGGGACCGAGTTTTTACCCATCTCATAGTGATGATACTGCAGACCCTGCAATACAAAACATGATGTCTTTATATTTATATACATTCAATTAATAATGCAGAAAACAAAAAGAACCCCCAGAAAAACAGGTTTTCCTGACTTTGACATTGAACATTGTCTACACTCTTTTAAATAGATGGTTTTTCAAGGGTTCTGTAGTAAAGGAAATGGTTCTATATGGAACCATGTACACTCATAGTACCCAAAGGACTTTTTGCATGGTGAAAGGGTTCTTCAGACTGACAAGGAATGTGCTGTAGATGGTTCTATACAGAAGCTGGTTCAGAAGATGGTTCTATAACATTTTTATGCTAATGTTATGTGGCTGCTATCATCATCACGCCACAAATGTTATGATATGATACATTACAATTAAGATTTATTCTTTTTTTTTTGCAAAAGCTGCTTTGTCACATCAAATAAATGAATAAGTCATGAGCTTACTTTTACTTTTTATCTAGATTACTTTTTTAAACTAGTATAGTGTGTATCTTCATGCAGCCTAAGTAACCTCCAAGTGGTGCAAGTGCATTCATAAGAGACTACAATGGGCTTATAGGTGTTTGATAAGATGTAGCTAAATGGTTGCTGGGGTCTACTATGTGGTTGCTGGGGTGTTGCTATGTGACTAATATGTTATACCACATGGCAGCTTGAGTGCTAAAAATATATTTTTGTCAACGTTTTTGCATTCATTCTCTATAGGACACATTCAGAAGAAAGACATAGAAACATGTCAGATGAACGAGCATCAGCCTGAACATTTCAGAAATGTTTCGGTGTTGATATCTGAAAAACTGTGGGACGAGTTGGTGGAAAATAAGAAAGAACAGAAAGTGTGAACAAGCCTGCTGTGGTCAGTAGAGAGTATAAACCCATTCTGACAGCAGTGGACAGTGGGGTGCCATTAATAAATGCTCAGAGACAGGCACTGCTTCATCTCCAGCCTCTCTCTCTCTCTCTGACACACCTCTGATAAATCACAGCAAAAACTTCACTTACCTGTGCTCTCCGGGCCTGACTGAAGAACACATCAACCACAGAACCTACAGAACCTCTCAAAACAACAGGAGTGACATATGGGTCAGTCTGAGAAGGTAAAATTCAATTTAGAGCTGAATTGGACCCGGCTCAGTAAGAACAACAGCACACCGGAGGTCATTTTTCTTACACAGGTACCGTATGGTATATGTCCAAAAGTTTGTGGACACCCCACAGCTAACCTAGTAGACAAGTACTGCCAATAGAATAGGATAAATAGGTACCATGTCTAATGCCAGGCTGAGCTAGAGAGGTATAAAGCCCCCCAGCATTATGGGACTGTGTTCTCTGCTCCATTCAGTACTTTTGGGATGAGTTGGTGGAGTTGGGGATGAGGTGCTGGTGGTGATCATCCAACATCCTGACCTCATTAATGCTGAATGCTATCAGATGCCATCAGAGACTCCAACAAAAGCAGGACAAGCTCTAAAACAATAGACGAGCGGGTGTCCCAATACTTTTGTCCCATTGTGTACAATACTGTATTACAGTAATCTTAACTGAACTTAACTCATTAGCTTTACGTATTGAGCTAAGCTAATTTTAATGTTTCTCAATAGAAATAATAGGATTGCAAAGGGAATAAATGAGTTGATATGCAGTAAGCTAAAATCACTTTTATAATTGTTAGGAATGTTTTAAAAGTAGTACATCAAGGAACAATTCACTAATAAATGATATTTATTTATTTATTTATTCATTTATTTTACCTACTTTAGATGTAGTTCAGGTATGTTTGGTGTGTCCAAATTTTGCTTCTTTAGTTTATAACTGAGTCTAACAAAAACTAGACACTACACTGTAAAACATTTTATCAGCTTCAACTTAAAAACTTAAGTTCAAAAGTTGCCTTAAAGTTTTAAGTTAAATGAAATCATTCTTTCTATTTACTTCAACTCAAGACTTTAAGTTGAGTCTGGCTTTGAATTCCCTAACTCCCTAACACTGCAGCGCCGAGCACAAACACAAAGCTAAGCGGCTGTATTCTGGCTTCATCATAACAAGTGTAGTTTAGTAAAGGTTGTGCTTTGTGGTTTGTTGCTTGTTTTAGTGTTAAAAGGTAATATTAGGGGTTACCTTTTTCAAGTGTGGTTCTCTTTACATTACTTGCTGCTTTTTGAATTGATATATGGTGCGTTTGGGAACACTTTGAGTGTTTTTATTTCTCTTCTCCCGACAAACACCAGGGTGTTTTTTTTAGTGTAGCCAATTAACCTGATCTTTGTATTTTTGGACTGTGTCAGATCATAACACAGTCTTTCTACCACCCTCATATCAACAGAAACAATGTGAGATTAAATCACTCTGGCATGAACACAGTGTGATCGCACTGCCAGGCTGGTTTGACTGCGCAGACCGGAGTACGTATGAATGTGATTATCTTGAAGATAATGTGGACATAGTCACTTTTGTGTGGATTCCAATGTGAAAATCTTTGCTAATTCAAAAAATTGAGATAATGAAATTGTTGGTAAAAAAAAGAACAAGCTAAAGATAAGGGCAATGTTGATTCAGAAGGTAATACATCAGGCTAAGAGACTGTATACATTTAAAGTGAAAACCGGGCTGCATACGGCTGAGTCTTGTCTAGTCTTGAGAAGGGGGATGTGAGTGTACAGATTACTGTAAACCATGAGGAAGTCTTTTCTCAAATAAAACACACAAAGCAGTCGGGCCTGACAGACTAGACCTTAAAAATTCAGTAGATTGTTTCAGAGATCACTGTATACAAATACAATCCCAAGAATTATTAAAACTGCTTATCTCGTCCCAAGAAACCAAATTCAGTCAAATTAAACAATTTAAGTGTTTTGAACATATTATCGACTCATCTAAAAAAACAAAAAAAAGCACATGTGGACACATTACAAGTTTGCTTATAGAGAGAAACAGGTGTGAAAGATGCTGTTATAACTCTTAGGAATGGAATATATAAACACTTTGAAACAGCAGCTTCATGTGAATTTTATTTGCAGACTTTTCTTCAGCACTATTCAGTCACGTTTTGGTAGGGAAGCTGGCAGGATGGGGGTAAATCAGAGTCTGAGACAGTGGATTTTGTCATTTTTAACTGGCAGACAAAAGTAGGTGAGGGCAGGTCAAAGACAATTATTGTGAAACCTCCCCGAGGTCCCCGTCTCTGTCCACATGCTTTTTGTTTACGTTTTCCATGTGCCGTCTTATCTCCACGTGCTCTCTTGTATGCGAGTCTTGTCCTCACAGCCCTGCCGTCTCTTTCCCAGTGCAATTGTTTGCTTTAATGCTCCCTCGTGTCTCACTGTCCTTGTCCGTCATTGTCATCAATAGGGCTGCGAATCTTTGGGAATCGAACGAATCGATCCAGAATCAATTCTTGGGGTCACAAATAGATTTTTTTCTGATTCTTTCAAATCAAAACGAAATGCTTTACTTTACTGTTGCAATCTCTGCAAATCGGATGAGTCACGTCAAGCCCTTTCTTACCCGGGCCGGGTTGAAGGTAAAATCGAAAGTGTTTCCAAATGGTTGCTTTCAAAGACCGCAGCTTGGCTTGCATGCCTGTACGTAGCCCACGCTGCTTCCTTGTTTTGCCTAGCACTACGGTGGCTGAGAAGGCACATTCGCAACCGCAAAAAAAATAGATTTTTTGAAAGCGAGAATCAATTCTGAATCGTTCAATGTGAGAAACGCGATTCGAGCTCGAAGGGATTTTTTCCTGCACGCCTAGTCATCAAAGTCAAGTTTGTCGCTGTATGTCTTTTAAGTTAAGTGTAAGTTGTCATCATCAAGTCACAGTTTATTGTCACACAACCTCACTTTTTTGTAATAAAGCCACACAAATGATGGAGTTAGCCACCATACCCACTGTTCCCTAATTGAGTTTACAGATGATGCTGCCTTGGTGGGCTTTTTAACAGACAGTAAGCTGGACTGTAGAACTGAGGTGGATTATTTTAAATGATGGTGTAAAAATAACTAATTTTAAATATTTCAAAAACAAAATAAAAAATTAAATAGATTTTAGGAAAAGGGCATCGAAACAACCTGTTCTTCTGTTTTAATGTTATAGACAATGAATGTTATGTACAGTCTGTTGATTTGTATGTTGTTGTGGCTTCTTTGTGTCATTCATTCATTATTTGATTGCCAAATATTCAGTGCATCCCTACTAGAAACCAATAGTTACCCAAATAGCCAGAATCGTTTTTATAAAAGCACATCAGCAAAGCTCATGCAGATGTTAATGAAGGTCTAGTGGGTGTGGTTTAGGACACATTCAGACTATAAAGATGAATAAAGGCTACAGACATACACTTCAGACAGCAGCAGGGCTGGTAGAAGACTGATCTTACATCAGATTCCTCATCACCAAAACGGATTCGGATCGAGCCCTAAGATCTCTGATGTTTCTGGAGGTGTATTGTGGTCAGTGAGTGGTTGGACAGAGTACAGTTCTCCAGTTATGATGGAGCTGCTGGAGTTTCTGCAGAAGGGCGAGGTGTTTGGAGAGAAAACAGGCCAGGCCTCATCGCACTGCTGAGATTATTTAGAGAGTTCTTCGCATAAGGAAGTGCTTCCAAAACAAACTCAAGGTCACTGAATCTATTTTCTGTACTCTTTTCCCAAAGCTCTGCAGGCCAGCAGTGGACGTGTCTGGACCGATGTCAGGTTACTGGACACTGTCAGAGATGCCATTAGAGGAGAACCAGTAGAAGAACAAGAACTCAAAGGCCAAACTCAGACTTCAGCTCAACAGCATGCATTACATCACCATTTCACAGATAACAGCTCATTTGTATTACAGTCTTATAGCCTGTATACAGTTTCATCAGTGTAGCTGCTGTAGAACAGTGTTAGAGCTCCCCCTAGTGTCAGTGTCACCACTCTACAGACAGTCTTATCAGTGTAGCTGCTGTA
>BRDA01003885.1:7915-41829 GCA_036984385.1 Crenuchus spilurus
TCTGGATGGTGTCTGTCCTGCAGGCACAGGGTGCATCAGTGTCGACTCAAACTATCCGACGACATTTGAATGAAATGAAACGCTATGGCAGGAGTCTCAGGAGGACCCCACTGCTGACACAGAGACATGCAGTTTGCCAAAATGTATGTAAGTAAGCCAAAATCGTTCTGGGAAAACGGAGCTTTTTGGTAAAGCACATCATTCTACTGTTTACCGAAAACGGAATGAGGCCTACAAAGAAAAGAACACAGTATCTACAGTCAAATATGGTGGAGGTTCAAAGATGTTTTGGGGTTGTTTTGCTGCCTCTGGAACTGGGTGCCTTGACTGTGTGCAAGGCATAATGAAATTTGAAGATTACCAAAGTATTTTGGGTCGCAATGTAGGGCCCAGTGTCAGAAAGCTGAGTTTGCGTCCTAGGTCATGGGTCTTCCAGCAGGACAATGACCCCAAACATACTTCAAAAAACACCCAGAAATGGATGGAAACAAAGCGCTGGAAAGTTCTAAAGTGGCCAGCAATGAGTCCGGATCTAAATCCCATTGAACACCTGTGGAGAGATCTTAAAATTGCTGTTGGGAGAAGGCACCTTTCAAATATGATAGACTTGAAGCAGCTTGCAAAAGAAGAGTGGTCCAAAATTCCAGTTGAGAGGTGTAGGAAGCAATTGATTTCAGTTATTTTTTCAAATATTAAGTTGAGGGTGCAAATAATTTTGTCCGGCCCATTTTTGGAGTTTTGTGAGAAATTATGTCAAATTTGCCTTTTTTTCCCTCTGTTTTTTTGTGTTGTTCCAATACACACAAAGGAAATAAACATGTGTATAACAAAACATGTGTAATTGCAATAATTTTCTGGGAGAAATACTTCATTTTCTGGAAAAAATTCAGGGGTGCCAACACTTTCGGCCATGACTGTACATACTACTGAGCTAACTCCTTTTGTTCTCTAAAGAGGACATTTAGAACTTTTAAATACCAATGTTATGGGGGTGGGGTTTTGGCAACTTTCTCTTCCTCTTTGAAGAAAATGGCCTCCATCAGAAGCTTATTTTATTGAAAATAGAAAAGTAAGTGCATATTAATTATTATTGAGCAAATGTTGTCTTGGAATGTTGTCATGTTTAATATGAACCACCTAAGAACACTTTAAACCATTTTGTAAAGTATTATAACAATTTATTACAATGATAGGAGAGTGTTTACAAAATGTCCTCCAGAGTGGACATTAGTACTTATTACCTACATTTGTTCTCTGTATTTTCAACTGAGAAGGAAGGGATTCACTGTCAGAAGCAGAGAGAATATTACTGTGAATTGTTGATGAAAACTCAGATATTGAGTTACCTAATGAGGAAGATCAATATGCAGTTTTTGAGCCAGAGTCCCAGAGGTCCCAGACTTCTATAGGGCCAAAGGTCCCAGAGTCCCACAAGCTCTGAGGTCCCAGAGTCCCATAGGCCTGAGGTTGAGACCTACAAAGTCCCAGACCTCCACAGGCTCGTTGGGAGGTTCCAGACCTCCACAGGCTCGTTGGGAGGTTCCAGACCTCCACAGGCTCGTTGGGAGGTTCCAGACCTCCACATAGGCCCAGAGACCCATAGGCCCGGTAGTCCTGGATCTCAATAACGCCGGACAACTTTTTTTGTTGGGATTGATTTACTGTGATTATGATTAAGTTTCATAGGTAGTGAGTCCAGATGTCCACTGTAGTGGACACATTATATTTTTTAAATAAAAACATTTTTAAAAATAAAATTTTCAGTATTCTCATTGCCTTCCAAACAACTGGAGAATTTGGGAAAAAAAATTAATTTGGAGACATTTTTTTCTTAGTAGTCAGGAGGGTATAACCAGGGTAGCCAGTGTAAGGACTTAATAATAGGGGGAATGTGGTCTCTTCTGCTCCTCTTGCAGCTGCATTTTGAATTGTGGTCAGTTAAATGCCTTCCTGCACCAAAAATGTAATACAAAATAATGGCATATGTATACATTGTATGAAACAAAAATAGCTTGCCTTTCCCCTTGACCTTGTCCAAGTATTTTTGTGAAAGTCCAAAAATAGATGATGCAACGCAAGAGCCAGAGAACTGCAAGGATTTGGTAGCATTAGGTGAGTATGTATGATAAGACTCATCACAAATGCATACATGAACATTAGAACATCATGAAAAAGTTAATTGATTGTAATTTAATTCAAAAAGGTAAACTACCATGTGTTTTATACTTATTACATGTAAAGTAACATTTCAAGCCTTTTTGTGTTTTACTGTTGATCAGTATGGCTTACAGGTCATTAAAATCCATAATCTCAAATTAGAAAAGAGTGAGTAAATTACGATTCAAACAGTAAAAAGCTTGAAATGTCACTTGTAAGGAATATAAAATATATGATGGCTTTTTTATTATTCAATCATAAACACATGAACTTTTTTACAGTATTACATTTTTTGGAGATGCACTAGAATTGAATTACAGTGGTAACCCTACTTACGAGTTTAATCCGTGCAGGTGCTGAACTCGTTAGCTGGTTTGCTCGTTAGCTGGATGCATTTTCCCCATAAGAATACATGTAAAACTGATTAATCTGTGTCAGCCGGCCAATATACAGTATACTTTAATATGCTAAATAATGTCTTTATATGGGTTTTTTTTTAAATAAATGACACGACGACGGTGCTCGTGTAGGCTGGCCACTAAGGAGGGAGACCGACGGTGCTCGTCTAGGCTGGCGGCTAAGGAGGGAGACAGACGGTGCTCGTGTAGGCATGGTTACACTTATATGAAAAGTGAAAATAAAATGTATCTAACTTTCTTGATCACTACATTTTGCTGTCTTAGCGTCACTTTCACTAGCACTTTCACTTTCACTGGACAGCGGTCAAAGGTAATGACTGACCCCTTCTTCTACGCTAGCATCTAGGGGATGCTACGACCACCGCGCCCCTACCGGTTGGCATACTTGAACTAATTTACGCTACTCGTTACTTGGAATTTTATTTGTTAACTGGAACAAAAATATTCCGAGATCTCGACGCGTTACCTGGAATACTCCTTAGTAGGGATGCTCGTAAGTATGGGTACCACTGTATTTACTTTTTTACTATTTGTAAACTCTATAGTGTCATATTTAAAGTATTTTTTGTAGCAGTAAATTTTGTCATTCATTGTTTCAGTGGAATGCCGTCCTGCACCAAATGTCAGCTGTCTGCTTTCAAATGGTACTAAGTATAAATTCAGTGGTGATGAGATTGGATTTAATAAAAGTATCCCGTGTCGGAATGTGTAAGTTCCTTAACTTTGCATTGTCAAATATTAAAATGGTATAATCTACTTGCACATGGCTTATTTACTAATGTTTTCTGTATCAAATGTTTTCGGTAGGACTGGTTATTCATACAAAGTAGCTGTTGCTTTGTCACTCTTCCTGGGATGGGTGGGTGCTGATCGCTTCTACTTGGGCTATCCAGCTCTAGGTAAGTCTTTGACACTAGATAAATTACTCCTTCCTGCAGACATCATTCTTTTTAATTTAAGTGATTTTTATTCATTGTTTTTTTTTGTTTGTTTCTTTATAGCTTTATATAGCTTTATTTTATCACCAGGCATATGAATGTATGCATAATGTCCTCATGATTGAATGGGGGGAGAGGACAAGGCATTTAGTAACAAAATTAATTGTGTACTTAAGTCTCCTCTTTCTATGATGAAAATGAAGAATTTGTATCACACAGTAATTGTTGCAAAAGTTAGTCAGTTCCAGTTCTTCACTTCTTTAATTCCAGTTTTATGATCACTCACAAAAAAATAATTAAGTATATCCAATATAAATACGGTAATGGCAGTTCCACAACTGATATTTTTGTTTCATTTCTATTCCATAGAAAGTGTTCAGGTTACTCAGATGTAGTTTTTTAAATAAATGCAGTTGCTTTCATTAGTCATTTTGAATGTAATGCAGTGTTATCTCAATGTGTGTAGTGGTTGTTAAGCCCTATTCAGATTGCACCCTTTCATCAGGCAGACATTGTAATGAAACATTTTATATGTCTCCTCAGCAATGAAGACAGCACATCTGGACAGCATTAAAATGCTCCGAGTTGGCCACTAGAGTTTCTAGTTGCCTGTATTTTCTACAAACTTGGATATATTCACATCTTTAAGCCTGCAGGATCTTGTTTTTCTCATTTTTTGTTTCTAAATACAGCTAAAGGTAGCAGGCATTTTTTTCTAATGTGAGACTAAATCTGTTTAAAAATCTGAGTTCTGTATCCGGATGGGACTGAAATGATGAGGCGAACATCGAGTTAGCTAAGAAGAAAAAAAGTACATAATTCAGCCTGTTTTTCTCAGAGAAAACAATGATAGTGATGAATCCTGATGAAAATAAACTTTTAACTCTTTTGCACTATATTTAATCCAATTTAAATGGGACTTTAAGCATTTCCTATTTTTTTCACATGATATTTTAAAGTATATTAATAACCTGCTTTGTTTGATATTTCAGCTGACTTTTACGCAGGTCTGGGCATTTAACAGAAAAAAAGTAGAATTTTATGGCTCCATAGGTCACATACCATGTTTTCCACACAAATTGTTTGTCCAGACTTCCCTCATTTAGTGTCTGAATTACTGCTTTCTTTGTAATTGTTAACAAAATGCATCAGCAAGTGTCCGCTAATTTGCTTATAATTTCTTTCTCTGGATCCAAATTCAGATGGGTGAATAGAGTCCAGGGGGACTGACATTTCCTTTGAGGAAATAAACACTGCTGCCATTATCTCACCTGTAGGAGCTTGTGCTTTATGCATAAACTCCAGAGTTGAGCAGGATGCAGCTTGAGGAGCTCTTTTTCTTCTTCTCTCTATGTTCTTATCAATTTAGCACCTGCAGAAGTACAAAAGGCTCTAGTGGATGAAGGCTTTCCTTCTTTCCTCTTTTTTTGTTTTTTGTAAGCAGAGCAGGTGAAAGGCAAACCCACACAGAGCCGGAGCCAGTTCTGTGGGGCGTTCTCTCTGAGCTTTGCACCTGGTCTGGCCTGACCTTCGCGCTACTGTGCCATTCAGCTGTAAAGACCCAGCCTGGCAGAGCTGAACAGGCTCTCTGCAGGCAACTCTTTTGATATCTGTGCTGGAATCAACATGCTTACGCCCTTCAGTGACCAATTATCAGTGCTACTACTAGCGATTAACAGTAATTATGTTTAAATGACTAGATGGGGGAGGATTAATTAATTGTGGTTCTTTCAGGCCCCTAATAGCTTGAACCAACCACTTATTCACTATTTATCCAAATGGATGGTGCTGAAATGGAAAATGTTTGCTTTTTTTCATTTCCGGAAACAAGTTAACACATCATTATTGCAAACAAAGACTCATTTTCTGAACGTCACTGCGTTTTGGCTCATGTTCTCGTTTTGAAGACGCTTTACACACAATGGGTCTGCGGGCCACAAGCTGTTCAGCCTCTATTATGTCAAGCACTGGCTTTTCATTCGCACTCCCCTTATTTCACCTGCAAAGGACTGTGTAATTTCTTTGACCTGAAAAAACCTGCTGCTGACTGGCTTCAAAGCCACAGCAGTAGCCTGCCACAATACAAGCAATCAAATAAACCCCCCTCATAGACCAGCATTACCTTTGAGCACTATGTGGGCCTCATACTGCCCCATAGAGAATAGAAGAGTTTGGCAGTAGCTGATGTTGGCAGACTGCAGTTAAACAGTGCTGTGGTATATGTGGAGATAAGTGATAAGTGTTCTGTGTCTTTCTAGGACTGCTTAAGTTCTGCACTGTGGGGTTCTGTGGAATCGGAAGCCTGGTGGACTTCATGTTGATATCCATGCAGGTATGTGAGATTGAGCCAGTTTTTTAGACTTTTTTGTAAAGTTGTTCATGCTACATATTAGGTCTAGGGCTCCACAACACATTTTAGGTTATTATTCATTCTGTAAAGTAATATAGTATGTAAATTAACTTTCTAACCAATCGCTATGAGCATTGTGACCATCCAACAAACAGAAATAAATGGCAAAGTTTTTGGCAGGAAATTGCACACATTAATTACACCTTATATCTTGCATCAACTCTAAATGTAAACCACAGAGATCAAAATCACCTGAGAGGACTCAGGACTTGCCATCGACAGCCGGGGCCTCGAGAGAGTAGAATTGACCTTTCTTTGGGTGGGCAAGATGGCGCACTCTCCCTAGCACTAAAAACAGTGTCGACTAACTTGTGCATCTGCCAGGCGATCCATCAGAACTGGGGATCTACGCTTTCCTCCGAGCGCGCTAGCTGACCTGGTATCAGAGGAGGCCTGTGCTTGTCTGCCCCCTCCCAAGAGTCAGGGACATTGCAAGTGACAGTGATGGGGAGAGTTGATCAAAGGGGTGGGTTAATTGGCCACTAAAATACATTGGGAGAAAATCATGGGTAAAATTATAAAAATTAATTAATAAAATCACCTAGGAGAATAAACAGGTGAATCAAAAACAAAGGAAAACCACTGTTAACATGCAATACCAACAAAGTGATTTTTACAAAAGTTTTTATATTAAATTGAAATAGCTGAACCATTTAGGGTTAACTTTATTTTAAGAACCCTCATATGACCACCACATAGGTGGTGGATCATTCTTAGCCCTGCGGTCACATTGACATGGTGGTGTGTTAGCAGTGGTGGACAGTAGTGGAGAACATTTACTTGAGTACTGTACTTAAGTACATTTTTTGAGTATTTTTACTTTATTTGAGTATTTATTTTTTGGTGAACTTATGACTTTCACTCCACTACATTTCAAAGACAAATATAATACTTTCGACTCCACTACATTTCTAGGAAGCTTGCTGTTACTCGTTCCTTTTGGCTCAGCATAGCTTTGAAGTCAGCTGTTGCTGTTTTTCTTTACTGAAATGCAATTGGCCACATGCTATTCACCCTATTCACAATCCCACAATTCCATGCGCGAACGGCAACATCCGATGTAGTTGTTTACATAATGGCAGCAGTGAATGTGTCGACAGGAGAGTTTAAAATACGTAGAAACAAGCCAATCAGGGTTCTAGATTTTGTGTACCACAATGCAGTAATCGGCAACAGCTAGACAAACAACAGCAACAGAAAAGATCGTACTATAGGTTTCCTAAAGATACCACATTAAGGAAAACTTGGGAAGATTCCATCAGGCGTGAAAACTGGTCAGCAAGTGACTATGACAGAGTGTGTTCTGATCATTTTGTTGGAGGTAGGTTACTGCAAACATTATTTTATTCTACCCTAATTACATACCGAAATATATACTGCACTGATAAATAAATAGGCCTCTAATGATATAAACATACTGTACACTGTCTGGCTTGATTAGGCCATGCAGGGCCCTAGCCAGGCGTGGCTTATGTACTATTTCATAATGTGACATTTGTAGGGCTATCCACCAGTTGAATTCATTTTTGGCTGTTTTCATAAAAAGTGTGTACCACAAATTATTGTGTGTGATAGTGTAGCTTAGTATTGATAGCATGCAACACGATAGCTTGCAACAACGCGTTTACACTAAAAACCCACTGCATAAATTGAAAATACAAGTTGACACAACAAGATATGATGTTTAATATCAAAAGACATATTATCTGCATATAGTTACAAAAGCTAGTAGATATCACGTAAGTATTTACTTACCAAATAAAGTTTTAAACAGTGTATGTAGCGTAGCTGGCACAGACAAACAAGAGAAAATGGTGAACGAGATGTTGCCGGTTGCGCGGTGCATTCTGGGATTTGTGAAAGGGGCGTATGCTCCTCACAAGAAGTGGGGGAACCAATCGCAGTCTCCACTCACACCTGGGATTTAAAATTACGCCATCCTTGACTTGAGCTGAGCTCCCGCTCATTCAAACAGAAATCAGCAATGGAGACGGTTGGAGAAAGTCAAATAGAGAAACCACTTGAAATAACTGTGAGAAATAAAATATTATTGTCATTTTAATTTGATTTATTTTATTGAGTTTGTCTTGTTTAAAAAGTTGTTGATTCAGGTATTAATCTAGATTAATCTGTGCAGTGCTGTCACTGTTTTGTAAGATTCTATGTTAAGTATGGTAGTTACTGTTTGTGAGGAGAAAAGTCTCTCCTGTTTTGTTTTTGTTTTTTTTCCTTTTGGGGTGGGGGGGTAAATATAAAAAAATGACAAAAATAGTTGTCCTATTTTTTATGCTGAAGTTTACAGGTGGTGTAGACTTTTTGTTGCAGAGTTGTTCTACATGACAGTACATCATCAGGTGTTTTCAGCAAGTTACAAGGTTCTGTAAAAGCTCTCAAAACAATACAGCAATGTACTGATGTTAAACAATATAATTTGCACTTTTGAATACTTCAGTATTTTTAAATTCATGTACTTTTGAATGTTTTAGTATTTTCAAAAGTACTTCAGTACTTTAACTTGAGTAAACTTTTGACTGAGCAACTTTTACTTGTAGTTGAGTAAGTTTTGACCACGAGTATCAATACTTTTACTTAAGTACTAGAGTTGAGTACTTTGTCCACCACTCTGTGTTAGTGTGTTGTGCTGGTATGTGTGGATCAGACACAGCAGGGATGCTGGAGTTGGAGTTTATAAACACTGTTCACTCACCGCCTACTCCGTTAGTCCCACCTACCTTGTTGATCCACCTTGTAGATGTAAAGTCAAAGATGGTAGATCATCTGTTAATGCAGATTTTGTTGGTCATCCTCTAGTCGTTCATCAGTGGTCATATGATGCTGCCCACAGGATACTGTTGGCTGGAGAGTTTTGGTTGGTGACTATTTTCATTCCAGCAGTGACACTGAGGTGTTTAAAACATCAGCAGTTCTGCTGTGTCTGATTAACTTGTACCAATGCAAACACCACCACCACATCAGTGTCACTGCAGTGCTGAGAGTGATTCACCATCCAAATAATACCAACTTTGTGGTGGTCCTTTGTGGGTCCTGATTATTAAAGAACAGGGTGAAAGGAGGAAAAAGTATACAGAGATACAGATGAACAACAGTCTGTAATTTTAGAACTGTATAAAGAAAATGCACACGTTATTACATACATACACACACTTTAGTGTGTGTGTGTGTGCGTGCGCGCATACAATACTGGTCAAAAGTTTTAGAACGTTTATGGTGTGTGCCTAGTTGGTCAGGGGTTCATCTTACAGCAAGATAGTGACCCAAAACATCAGTCCAAGCTCTGCAGAACTACCTCAGGAAAAAACAACAAGATGGTCAGCTTGAAAACATGGAGTGGAGCACAGTCTCAGACTTAAACCCCATCCAGCTGATTTGGGATGAAGTGAAAAGCAAAGCAAACCTACAAGTGCCAACATTTATGTGACGTTCTGCAGCAGATTAGTGAAGAACTGTCTGAAGAATGTTTGATGTCTGTTGTAGAAAGAATGTCACGAGTGTGTTCAGCCTTTATATCTGACAAAGGTGCTGCTTTGTGTCCAAAGTTTAGACACATTTGGATCTATAAATTGAGTACAATGAGACATTAAAATGAATAATTTTTAATGAAAAAATAGAAAAATTGGGGTGTTCTAAAACTTTTGACCGGTAGTGTACGTATACATATATATCAGTAACACCTGTGTGTCTGTGCTGTCTCCTTTGGTGGCTCCTCTGGCTCTGTGAAACGGGCTAATGAGTATGTGGTTTGTTTTCACCTCTGCCCCTCCCCCTCCCCCCTCCTTTAGCCTAAGGGTTGGGGGGGTAGGGGTTAGCAGTTCCATTTGTCATCTCGTTAGGCCTAAACTCACCCTCTCCATCCTCATTAGGCTCTATGAGCTTGAATGAAGCTATACATGGCAGAAACATGTGCTAGTCCCCACACTCACCGCCTCACTGACAAACATTCATCACAGCCTTCTGTACATGTTGACTGATATCTCTGGGAATAAACGTTGGAATGTTGGAATACTGCAGAGAGTTTCGGAATATTTCAGACCACGGTGTCACCTCAACTATTAGTGAAAATATACACGTCTTGATTGGCTATTTCTAGACCTGCTGCCTGGTTTGCAAATATGTACATAATTTCCACATGAATAAAATATTACTTCAAAACTTGTGTTGCCATAATAGTGTTGACATAATATATTTGAACATTTTGGAAATTGTGTATATATTTGAATCAAATACATTTTGTACATGACTTCATTTACTGTAGATGAACTGAAATAAACAACTGGTGCAAATAAATAAACCACCCTTCAAAAGAACGCCTCACCTTTTAAAATGTTGCATGTTTGAGTATGTTTTTGGTGATTTTGTGTAACCCAGCATAATGAATAGAGAGCTGTTTAAATCTGGTCATTTTTCTTTGCAAGTACTACAAAACTGAGGCCACTGATAAGTCAGTCCTTTTATACCCTTGTTGTGACAACAGAAAAGTTTCTATATGTGCTTTTTTATATAATTTCTTTGCCATTTTTGATCCCCTTCCCAATGTAGTAGTAGCCAAATAGCCCATCCCATCCATTAGGATTTACAAGTCACAAGCCTCCTCTGTTGTTGTGTGATACGGCCACTGCCTCTTTTTGAATTACCGCTGATGCACCGTCACTGGGGAGCCAACTCGCTCAGAGGAAAGCGCAGAATTCGCAGCTCTGAATGGACCAATCAGTAGATGCCTGAGCCTACAAACATTGCAATGTGAAAGTGATAAGGAGAGAGAGCGCCATCTACCGACCGACTGTTGATGGCAAACAGCATGACCGGCACTCAAACTCGCGATCCTCTGCTCATAGTGTTAGCGTCTTAACCTGCTGAGCCACTCGGGGGCCCCTATATGTGCTTTTAACTGTAGTCTGGGGAAGAAAACTGCCAGGCAATAGCAAGATTTCTCACTTTAGCCAGGAAATGCATTGCTATTATCAAGCCTGTCTAATTGGAAAAGAGCAGCAGGACATTCTTACTGGATAGTTCTCACCATTGGCCTTACCTCCAAAATCCTGCTTTGTGGAATTTGTTTGTGTTTCTCCACTTTAGTATAGTCATTATAAAGCAGCCATGAGAGATTCTGTAACAAAACGCTACCACTCAAAAGTTTGGGGACACCCATTAAATCCACAAATGCTGCATCCCCAGGATGCTCAATCTTTTAAGGTGGAAGGGTGAAGTAGGATAGTGTCACTGCTTTTTAGCTCAGTTTTGATGTCTCCCACAAGTTGTTGATTCTGAGTTTATTTACTTGAATACATCTTGTATGAAAGTCTATAAACTAAAATGATTTACTGTACTGGTTACCTTTCTCTGCAATCCTAATCAAGGTGGATCTAGTCACGATTTCTACATTTCACAAAAATGCCTTTATCAGCATTGATATGAGAAGATATGGAAAATACTGTATCAGGTATCATCATCAGACCAGACTTCCCATATCATTACACCCCTAAAAGTAGACCTTTTGTAGGCAGAGAACATATTCAGCCCACTCATTCACAAAGAGACATGGTCCTTCAGACACAGATTCTACCTTGAACTAAAATACACACATAAGGATCCTCCTCCAGCTTTTGATCTGTGTCTGGAAAACTCTTGTTACTTAAATCTTTAAGTGACACTGATTTGGGGAAAGTCCATGTCTTAAAGCTGTAAGCTGTAGAATCTCTTTCAGCCTTCAAAAAAAACCAAGTACACACATTTATCGGGTACTTCTTTCCTCTGCTACCGGCAAGCTTTTCCCCTCTGTAATTTTTTATTATTTTTTTAAAAGGGCCCCAGCACTTTGATTAACAGTGTCTCTCTGAGCGTTTATTGTTCTCTTAATGTCTTATTGAAGGCCCTGAGAGAGCAATGCTTTTAAGAAGTGCGGCTGGCACGGCGGGCCGCTGCACACTTACACTCTCAATTAGCTGTACGCTGTCCGGGCACCCTGTTTTTAAAGCGTGACACTTTTGATAAAGACTATCGCTTCCCCTGAGAGCCCATTTACACACAGCGCTCTGCCTTACAGCACCATATTTTACCTCCAGCTACCTCCACTAAGAGCAGTGCTGGCCTCTCAAAAGTAATGAATAAACACCTACAACATGCTGTTATTATTTATATTCATTGATTCCGTCTAATGACTCGGGCATCATCCAGGGTTTTCTGCTTAACACTTGTAGATAAATTACAATACGTAACTTTTCAATTTACTCTCTGATGGGACTGGGGTTGTTGGTGGTGTGGGTTGCATGTGTGTGTGTATGTGTGAGGAATATTGAATGTGGAAAGTGTGATGTTGGATGAAATTGTTTGTTTTTGTTATAAACAATTAAATTCTGAACAAAATACAGTGATCATGTAACAGCAACAATTACAGAAATGATTACAGCATTGTTCACTATTTTTTTTTGTCCAAACTGAAAAATAGATTGCATAATAAAAAAAATAAAATTGTGTACGGTTAAGGTGGACACATTCTCTGAACAGGTTTAACAATATTTATTGTTAATTAAATTAAATTGAATTAAATACATTTTTATATATTTTTACTTCTGCAAAAAGTCATGTGGGGTTTTTAGCCTTTGCTGCTACACACATGTTTATGTTCACTGCAGTAGTAGTACAGTGGTCTGATTATTCACTTTACATTGTTGTTTTTCAGGCACGTGACCTGACGTGAGTTTGATTACAGCAGCAGATTGTTGTGCTGTTGGTATCAGCTCTCAAATCTATTTTCCCAGCAGAAATTAGAGAACCACAGCAATTTCAGAAAGAAAAACTGGTTGAAGTATTTCAGATTTTCACAATTTTTGTCACTGGCTTTAATTAATTGATTTTGCTTCAATTTTCTATGGAATGTTTAAGCTATAAAATTCTATTTTCATTCCATATGTATATATTCATTTTCTAAACACCGTAAAAAGAAAAAAAGGCAAGGCAATTGGTCATATAAGCAGTCATGAGAAAGCGAAGTGAACGTTGTTGGAGAATGTGTTGATTTTGGATATATAGCACCAAAACGAAATTTACTATTTATAAAGATTTTCCATCAGTATAAAGTTTTTAAGCATGAACATGGTTCTTTGCCTTCTCGTTGTTCTATATAAAATTACATTAGTGAAGAAACCTTGAAGAACATTTTTAAGTGTTATCACAGAGTCCCCTCTTACGCTGCCACAGTAAATGAGCTAACCAGTCCAACCCTCCCAATCAGGCTGTATCAGCACAAGAGGAAATGGCTGGTGTTGGTTTCTGGCCAGATGAGTTCTAATCTAACATTGTAGATCCCAGAATTGGTGCTGTGTGTGTGTGTTTGGGCCAGACTCAGCCATGTGTTCTCATTATCAGCTGTGTCCTGAAGCAGAGCAGAGGCTTGTCCGGCAGGAAGCCATTAGACTGTCTATACACACCAGCCCCACTCTCACTGACAGCAGCCCATCTCAGAGCTGGACATGGCCCAGGACTGGCCATGAGCTCATCTCACTGAACACAGGGCTGGAAGACTTTTACTAAGAGCAGGTTCAAATTCAGAAACTCTCCACTGTAATAAAACTGTCTATAAATCTATAAAGACTATAACAGGAGAACTTCTGAAGTTAATCACAGAATGACACCAATATATTAACTACTCTTCCAAAGTGTCAGTATTTCCAATTTAAAAAAAACAAAAATGAATTGATTAGGGATGAAAAATGGCATTATTCTGATAGTCTAATGTTTTATTTAAGTGATAATAAAAATCACTGTCCTAGTAGCTTTGAATATATTTGTTTTTATTAACAACTCAACAAGTCCCCATGTAGAGGTGTCTCAGATCACACAGTATACTATTAATACCGGGATGATGTACATACCCAGATGATGGTGGCATCAGGTTCAGAATGGGTATACATATTTAACATTTCCGATATATTGTCTTTGTATATATTTGTACGTCATTGGTTTCTGTTTTTATTTACATTTCTCCGTCTCATACATGGAAGGGCAAGAGCCATTAAAAGCTATCTCATGGTATAAAACCATACACAATATGTACAAATGTTAGTGGACAGGCCTTCTCATGAATACATTCAGCTACGTGACGTTGCATCCATTTCTGACAGAGATGTACAAATGCACACACAGCTTGTCTAGTCCCTGTAGAGAAGTACTGCCAATAAAATAGGACTATTACTAATAGGTTAAAGACGAATCAACTCATAGAACTCAAAATTTCTATGAAATCTAAAGATTACATTTACGTGTAATGAACATTTGGTCATTGCACTCTGTTGCTGGATGTGCCCCTTGAAGTCCCTAAAGGGAGTCCAGACTGAAACAGGAGCAGAAGGGACAGCAGTTTTATTGTGAAATTGCTAATTGAGGTTATTGATTGTGGTTTGATGATGTGAGGCACTGAGCCAATCTCCATTGTGTAAGTTATATATAAAATAAAAATGAACACTAGTAATTTTGTAACACAAATAATAGTAACACAAATAATTTTGAACACTGGTATATTTCGTGTTAGTGTTTTGTTCGGGTTCTTCTTAGTACTGGTGTGTAAATGCTCTTGTTTGTCCTCTATAGATCGTAGGCCCGTCTGATGGGTCGGATTACATCGTGGACTACTACGGGGCAAGACTCATACGGCTCTCCATAACAAATGAAACGTATAAAAGGACACAGATCTCACCATGAGGAGGTGAGGAGCCCTTTCAGCCACAAAACAATTAGCCACTGTTTGCACAGGACTTGATAAAATCTATCACATGAAACCAGGTCACAGAGCCAGACTCTCAAGGACTTATAGGAAATAGTGGACTTGTGTTGACTACAGGCCAAAAATATAGAACCACAATGTGATTTTACACTTACTTTATAATTTTACTATTATTTCACTGTTACAGTTTCATTCAAAAATGTATTTATTCCCAAGTGAAAATAAAAAGTTCTACAAAGAGATTTTGTACCTTTTAGTTTACAGAAGGCCCAGTCCATTTTTTTTATTTAAGTAACTTTTTATATCCACATCAGCCTCCCCAGTGACTATGGCCATATTAGCCTCGCTGACACTGCTAATGCATGCTCAGTACTACCAGTTCCATGTGGACCTTACACATTGCATCAAAGGCACATAGTAAACTCTACCTATATTTATACATCGTGGTACACCTGCACAATGACAGTAATATGCTACATATTGCACTTCCTCATCCAAACTCTGCCTCTTGTCCACTACCACTGTTTAGCCCTTTCAGCTACTGACATTTCTTTTGTGACTGCCCTTAGCACATGACCTCTGAATCTGAATTCAGCCAGTAAGGATGTGACATGCTTTGCTTCAAATCCCCCAACACCTCTAACATCTATACTGGCTTAATATATGCCTACCACCCACATTCTCACCAAATCTGAGTCTCAGCTTCTTCCTTTCAAAAGCTCGTCAGCCTCATGTTCAATTTGAACTGTTAACTCTATAAAATAAACTGTTTGTCCTTTCATTATAATACAATTCATACCTGTTCAAGGAATAACATTGTGCCTATTTTCAAATGCAGTCATTTAAAAAAATAAAAAAGATTTAATGTTCTGTTCCATCCACAATTTGACATTCATGTTTAAAATGAATAACAACAATAAAATGATGAAGATTTTTCTTACAAAGCTTTTGCTGCTTCCAAACTTTTGGTTTGTAGTTTAGAAAGTTCTTTTGGAAAGTGACCTTTGAAGGAAGGACATGAAGATCTGTTGACCTCCTGGGGTATAAAGGCAAACCGAAGGAGCAGAGACACCTTCAGCTGTGCTGCTGCAGGACATTTCCCACTGCAGTGCAGACCCGCAGAAGGGGTTCCACTCTCGAGGGGATGGAACAATTAAATGTCAAACCTTGCAAAGTAAACTTTGGGGACAGCGCAGCAGGACCGTGACCGCACACTTATTACAGCTGTCTGCAGAGCTGTGTCCAACTGTCCATCCACTCCATCTGTCCATCTCTGTGACCCACATAGCTCTCCATAAACGCAATCTGATGTGTATCTAAAAGAAAGCAGTTTTCTGCTCTGCTCCTGTTCTCTGTTATTCTCTCTTCATCTGTTGTATGATTGCTGGATAGCGTTAGTCCTGTTATTGCTTCATTGCTAGTAGCAGGGACACATGTGGAGGCCATTAGGAGCATTAGGATCAGAAGTGAAGCTGATGTTTGCATCCACAGTCTCATCTACATGCTTAAACTGCATTAAAAAAAAGTGAAAATAAGTTAACCAATCTTCTACACAGTATAAACGTCTGCACATTTCAGTGCACATTTACTGAATTTAACATTGTGGAAAATAGAAAGTGTAGAATATCCTGATCAATGAACCAATAGCGATGTAAAGTATATACATGTTTCAGGTCCTTCCACAACATTTGCATTGGATTAAGGTCAGGACTTGGACGTAGCAATTCAAAAATACAAACTTTGTACTTCTAGAACAATTCAACTTGTGTGCTTAGGATTGTTTTTTTTGCTGCATGATCCACATCCTCTTGAGATTCAGCTGATGGACAGATGTCCTAACATGTTCCTGTAGAATTTGCTGGTATAATTTGGAATTGTTCCATCCTGGCATCTGATGAGCAGGCCCAAACCATGATACTACCACCACCATGTTTCACAGATGGGATGAGGCTTTTCTGTTGGACTGCTGTTTACCTTTCTCCAAACATAATGTTTCTCATTTTAACTAAAAACGGCTCAACTGTCTACAGAACGTTGTTCCAATAGCATTCTAAGTTATCCATGTGATCTTTAGCAAACTGCAGATGGGCAGTTCTTTTTGGAGAGCAGTGGCTTTCTCCTTGCATCCCTGCCATGCAGGCCATTGTTGTTCAGTGTTCTTGTGATAGTGTACTCATGAAGTTACCCACAGATGCTCAGTTAGATTGAGATCTGAGGAATTTGGAGGACAGGGTTGGTAAGTAGTGACCATTGCTGACCAAGAGTGACCCCCTTTTTTATTTTTAAGTAAAAGTAACACATTGACCAATGTGCATGCACACAAAGACATCCACATTTAATCCATCTCTAAAGTGAAAAACATACACACACTAGTGATCTGGGGAGCAGTGAGCACACTTGGCTGGAGTGGAGGGGAGCCCTATCCATGGCACACAGGGTGCAGTTGAGGGTTAGGTGCCTTGCTTGTTGGTGGGATCAAACTGCTGACCTTGTGATCATAAAGCTGGTTCCTTAAACACAAACTATGGCTGCCACACTTTTACAACATTTTCTTTCCTGCAGCATCAAACACATTGTCTACAAAATCTATAAACATATATAAAATCATGATCTGCCTCAGTAAACACTAGGGGTGCAGAATATATCAATGGCCAGTATAGTATAGGGTATGTAATGTTTTAATGTCAGTATTACAGGTGATTAATGGAGTTAATATCTTTGTGCTCGTGCACATTTCCAAATTTGCATTTCTGTTTCAAACTCACTGAAATGGACAGCATAACAGAGAACATGGGTAAGATTCTGCATTAACTTGTTGTAAATTGATTTAATGATGTTAAGGTTACTTTATCTAGAACTTTAGCTGTCTTGCATTTACCGTTTTTCATGAGTGACTGTGCACTTGGTTAAGTTTCATTACAAGGCCTCAGTGTTGTGTAGTTTTCATCTGATTTGAGCGTTCTGTGGTGTGAAGCTTGGCAGAGAACATTGAACTGCAGAGAAGAAAGAGTTCCTCCACATTCAAGAACAAACTTAAAATAGACCCCTCAAAGTCGCAATCGATTCAAATTTCAAATTTCATTTTGGCCTGTCAGAACGAGTTTCTCAGGCTTTCCCCCGAGGATGACAGTGAGTCAGGAGTTCCATGTGAAGATGTTCTTTCTCACAAAGGGGAGACCAAAAAAAAATCTGATACATTTTTAGGATGAGAGTCATCCCTGGCCATGTGTGTCTTCCCGACATGTGGAAAAAGCAGATTTATCTTCTCAGCGTGTGTTATTCTGGACCTTCTTCCAAACATAACTAACTCTTCACTTTCTCTGTGCTTAGGTGGAGGGAGAACACAGGACAGAAAGTCTGACATCCAGGATTGTGTCATGTAAATCTATTCTTTTCCTCTTTCCAAACGGGAAGACATGAGGACATGCCAGACAGCCTGCTGTGTGGGTGTGTGTATGGGCTGATTTGTACTTCTGCAAAGATACATGTAAATGTATTTGTGCAGAGATGCAGAGAAGGGGTTTATAGGTACTTTAATGCCCCAAATCTCAACTGTTTTGTGCAGATCTGTCAAGCTGTGCATCAAATTAATCCTGTTATAGGAGTGTTGAGATGGGACAAGACCTAAACAGGTTAACCTGAAGCAGAGAAAACCCAAAATCCACACCTAGAGCCCAGTTTCCAAAAAGCTTATTCATATTAAAATCAGCTTAGCTGGTAGTGTTCAGTGTATGATCGCTCTGCCATTTAACAGTGATCTTAACGCTGGGATGCTTTTAGGAAATCCAGCCCAGAGCAGTATAAAGATGGTTTAGCCAAAACAAAACATTTATTCACTCTTTATAGCTCTTCAGGTTCTTCAGTAGAGACATATGTATATAACAGAACTCCTTGCCCAATGCAATACTACTATAGTGCAGGCCTCTTATGAGTTGTTAATCAGTATGTTTTGCATGTATAAAAGTTCTCATCCCTCAACGTTTTGGAGATATGTAGTCAAATACAGTTCACATCAACTCTCACTATCTAATACTTTATAATTCTGCCAAGGTCAGACTTTTTCTTTTGCTTCTTCTTTAGAATCATTTGCATATGGTTGTTCAAAGAGCTTTTTTTTGTAAAATGGTTCTATAAAGCACAAAATATAGATCCATTACATAACCGTTACTGTTATGATCTGGACATAGAAAAAAATATTGAAACTATTTTTGGAACCATTTTAGGTGTCTACTAATGCATTTCACAAAATCAGAATATCACTAAAAATAATAATTAAAAATACATTCAAATATGTAATTTTATATTCAAATTTATAAAGAGACATTTCAAGCCTTTTTTGTTTTACTGTTGATCAGTATGACTTATTGCTCATGAACATCACAACTGCAGAATCTCAAATTATGAGACTATTTCATTTTGAGTTTGAGTAAATTACTGTTCAAATGATACAAGTTTTTCATGATATTTTAGGTTTTGGAGATGGATTAGAAGAACCTTGTAGAATACATTCATCAATCTGACAAAACATTTCACCCAAACCATTTAAAGAACCTTATTTAAGTCTATGACAGAACTTTTTGTGTGCATTATGATTTGAAAGCTGCCCCTCATTCACATTACAGAGAGACACCTCTGCAAATGATTCTAGGAGAGAAGCAGATGTATGAATCAGTCTTAAGTGTGTGTGTGTGTGAGAGAGAGAGTGAGAGTTGGGCTGTAAATATGGACTGCAATATCTTTGGTTCTGGTTAGCCGCAGTGCACAGACTTTAAGAAACTCAACAAAGCCACAATAACCATCCCTCCATCACTCTCCCACTATACAGCCCTCCAACCACTCCAACTCTTCTTTGTAACAGTAGAGTCCAGTTCAGCTCAGTTCATCAGAATCTTTTTGTCTTTGTTATTTAAGTCATGTAAATAAAGTTTTGCAGTAATGGACAATGTTCTATTCACCCTGATTATAACTCTGACTCACTGGTTTTGTACAGCACTCAGATGCCAGACAAATGTCGCTCAATAAGGTTTAGTCATGTGTAGCATGTTTTTTTGATTTGCTCTTCAGAGAACAAACATTTTAATGTGTTTACTGTTAATTTACTGTATTTAAAATGCTGGAAAACATGTGGCCTGTGCTAAAGTTATGTCATGTTTCATATAGAATATTTTTCCCAAAGTTCAGTTCAGCAAAAAATGCACTGAAATGTATATAAATGTTATATTTATTTGAGTTTCCTGTAGTGGGTACGTGGATTTGTTTTCAAAACGTTTGTATCAAATGTTTACATACATTTATTACACTTAAGGTTAATGTTTAAAAATGTATACATTTGTTGCCTTTATTGCCATTGTTATTTAAGGGATGGAATTAAACTTTCACTTGTATTGAAGAATCTTTTCTTCATCATTTACTCTCGTTTATCCCCCTGTAAAGTTTCACACAGAGCTTCCTGTGTAACATGTCTGAATCTTAGCTAAAGTCTTTTGAGGTAAGATATGTTTTTATGATTAAAAACACTTGTAAAATCAATCATGTACAGCTTGCCAAGCAACATAATGGTAAAATGTGGCCAAAAGCAAATCAAATAACATGATTTTAACAAGCCAGTAATACATTTATAGGCTGTGGACAAAAGTAATTATGAAATTATTCACTGCAACATCCAAAGCAAAGACTGCTTCCTTCAGACAGGTGTTTTAGATACTACAGAGGTGCTAATGGAAATTACTATTATTGTGTAGTAACTTGCATAACAACACTCCTTACCAGTACTAAAATTCCCATACAGCTGGCATCTTAAGGCTTATCATATGTGATATATAAGACTGGGACATGTGAAAACTAGGCTTCACAAACTGCCCCAAACATCTGTATTTCTGTAATGTTCAGTGTTTTTCTCTCTTGTTAGATTTACGGGCCTGACGGCTCATCTGGGATGTGCATGCTGGGATGGGAATGTAGGTAAACTGATTGTTGAAAAATAATTTTATCAGAACACAGACAAAACTGACATGGCTGCTCATGAGGAATAAGCAAAGCCATCAGAGTGTCTCACCACAATTTTACAAACTGTTAAAAATGAATCTCAGACCTTTGTTTAAGATGTAGTGTAAATATCAAAGTATATGATGAAATAAATAAAACCCAAAACTGGATAAACAGCTGTTGGTGTTAATGTCCTGTACAGGTCTGTGTACATGAGAAGGAAGCGATATATAGGTTTGTATTTATAGTCTAAAAGTTGAAACGGCTTCCATCTTATATTTCATCCCTGTTAACAAGCTAAAAAAATGAGCATTAGACTGAAAGGCTGGATGGTTCAATGCTTGGTAAGAGAGCATTTTCATGCAATGCTCCATTGGCATGGAATAACCTTCTACTAAATGCCACAACAGTAAAACTATTTAACTAATAGTTAAACTATTTTAAATAATAGCTTTACAGATTAAAGCAAGTATGTTTTTTTATATCTGTCTATTTTATATAAAAAAAATTATATCCTATTTTTATTTTGTACTGTTCACATTTGTTTTAGATATTAATTACAGTTTTTCTCAGTCGATTTGGTTAATTTCTCACATCATGATTTATTTTGGCATCACAACAAGTGCATTTCTCTCAACAGTGCAAACAGAAAAACTCAATGAAACACCTGCAAAATCATGTACATTGTTTTTGCCTCAAAAGCAAATATATGTCAATCAAATAGTCGGTGCCATCAGAATGTCTGGTCTGTGTCTCATTGCCTATGAACAAGGCCATCAGAATACTTAGTCATGTTGTCAGCTCTAGATTACAGAAACGCTGCCCATTCTGTGGTTTATTAGTTAAAATGATGTGTTACATACAAAATACAAACTTACACACAACACAAAGTTACACATGAGTACACTGTGCACAACTGGCTGCCGCTTCTCACCGGAGTGTGTGTATATGAAGTGTGTTGATTGTAAAGCGTCCTTGGGTGTCCAGAAAGGCGCTATATAAGTATAATGTGGGTGTATGAATATCGTCACTTGTAATGCAGCGTGTTAGGAATCTCCTGGAGTGTCTAATCCAGCCTCTACAGGCATCTGCTGTGATATCCTCATAAGCTGCATCCACAGCAGTCAGCAGGTTCATCTGGGTGTGCGGCTGCTGATTGTACACCTTCCATCTCCAGGCTTAGAAGAGCTCCTCAGTTGGGTTCAGGGATGGAGAACAGGGTGAGAGGAACTCCATCAGCATTCTATAGTGAATGGTAAAGCATTGCCTGATGGTGTTAGAGGGTGAAAACTCACATAATAACCACATATTTGGGCAAATCTTCTTACGTCCCACCTCTTTCATTATCAGGGATGATCCCTGTAGATGATGTACAAGAATGTTATGAGATGCTATATGTCAGGGGTTCTCAACTGGTCTCAGCCCGGGACCCACTTTTATAGAATATAAACCAAACAAATTTATTTTTGAAAAATAGCCTTCAAAAACACATTTAAACATACATATGCATGTAAAGAGATTTCAGTGCGGACACTGGCTTGATTTGGGGGGTTTGAGGGGGTGCTGGAGCATAAATTAAATTAATATTAATAAATATTAATACATTAGTTACAAATTATTATATGATTAATATACTAATAATAACTTAAATGTTATTAATAATACAATAACATTTATATTTATCATTAATAAAATAATACATTACATATTATTAAATATTTATAAACTGTTAAAAGCATGTAGCATAAAATTATCACCCAATTCTTTGCCTCCGAACATCATCCCAAATTTAAACAGAAGAGTAACCAGCAGTGTTGCCAGATCTTGCGATAGAAACAAGCAACCAGCTCTATGAAAACAACTGCAAAGTAAACCCAACTGGCAACCCACCACATTCGTTAAAACAGAGGCCACTTTTAAACAGTATAAAGGTAAACATTTATTATGACATTATACATAAACAACACCAAAATTATGCTAAACACTTTTAATATAAACATTGGCAGGCTATGTAGGTGGCTATTTTTTGCTCATTTCTTTGTTTTGTGTGATTGTATTTTGGGGCACTGAAACCCATGTTTGTTAGCCTCAGTGTGCAGATTTTTTGTGCTTATGTTTTCCTTTATTATGGGGGGCTGGGAGATAATTAAAGAGTTTCACTCGGAAAGAAAGTCAAGCCCAAATAAGCAACTTCACGTTCAAAAACAAGCTCAATAAAACGCAACTCACCACTCACGAGATTTGCAAGCGACTTTAGAAAAAAAACAAGCTCAAAGTCGCTTATAATAAGTAGACTTGGCAACACTGATAACCGGCAAATGGTGGTTACCATGGCAACAAGAATACTGCATGCAATGGCTGCATGCGTCTGACGCCTGTTTCTCTGTTTCAATTTAAAAGATGAGGACAAAATCAGATAAGCATTAACTATTTTTAAAGGTTTTAAAATGTATTTATTTTTTACAGTCTGTCCGCGACCTGACCAGAACGTGGGAAAGTTAAGAATTGCTGCTATATGTTATAGGGCCCTATAATAGGAATACGTATAAGCAGCACACATTGTGATGGTTCCTCCCCGTTGGCCTGGTACAACAGTGGAAGCCCTTTGGCCAATGATATTTGGACCACACCTTCTGGATTTTGTAAGTTTGAAGCCTCTTACAGGCTAAAAGTGTGGAGCGGTTCTCCTGATTCCAGCTCTATGATACACTCAAGCAGAAAAGGAGAAATGAAGCACATAGAATGTTCATTTTGGACAAGAAACAGATGTTTCAGTCATATTAAATGTGTCAGTATGTATAAGAGTTTTACCTGTAGGCTACATACTGGTACCGCAGCTCTTTCATCCTGTCACCTTGTCTGTGAATTGAACTTTGTACAGCAGTTTCATGCTCATCTGGTGTCACTGAGAGCTGTAACCTGTTTGATTATTGTTTGATCTAAACCTTCACAAATTCCCCTTCTTACCTGAACACCAAGATTCACCTCGGATGATTGTACAACGTCATCAATTTAGGATAAATGACCTAAATTTACCAAAAAAGTTTCATAGACAAATGATGCCTGAGAGATTATGAGAACATGTTCAGCACTTTTGCATGTAGTGACTGAGGCGATGCCCCAAAGCCTAAATGTTTTGGAGGGAAAGACAATTTAACAGACAGTCAGTAGAACATATTTTGATGAACATGACATAAGCAACTGATAATGTAAAAAACAGCAGATAATTGTACATGAGCATTTGCATGAATGTACAAAAGCATTTGTAAAATGAGAAACACAATGAGAAACAGTGAGAAACACAATGAGAAAGACAATGAGAAACACAATGAGAAACAATGAGAAACACAATGAAAAACAATGAGAAACGTAATGAGAAACACAATGAGAAACACAATGAGAAACACCATGAAACGCATTGAGAAACACAATGAGAAACACAATGAGAAACAATGAGAAACACAATGAGAAACACAATAAGAAACACAATGAGAAATGCTATTATGATGTGGAGATTGTATGAACAGTTTTGAGAATTTCAGTTCTGATGTGAGAAATGAACCAAATCCACTGAGAAAAACTAATAGTGAATTTTATTTGTTTTAACCTAGTCTTTTTTGACTTTTTTTGCAGATTTTAAACAAATTGAATAAAATTAATTAACCTAGTCTTAATTGAAATTAGGACATTTGTCTGGAACATTTTATAGTGAATTTTATTTGTGCGCTCTTTGAGAGCCCCTGTAAATGAGGTCTTCATCTCAGTGGGTAAACATACCCTGTATAAATAAATAAAAATGTAAAAATGATGAGTAGATTTGTATGGTATCGAGACCCTAGAGCTTGATACTTGATGACTTATTGTCACACTCTAGTCTACCAGTTTCCAGTCTAGAAGTGTTTAATAAATGAAGTTCTCATGGTGTTCTGTGTTACGTGGCTCAGAGAGCAGAGAAACATAACTCAGAAAGGTTTATCACATACTCAAGCTTCCTGTATAAGAATGTGTCCACTTTTTTCTGTCTATCTCAGTGATCTTCAGACAATCTGTGTCAGTGCAATGTCAAATGCTCCTTCAATTTCACTAGAGTGCGTCTGCTGGTCTGCGTCCACCGGCTCACTCTGCCCGTCATTAATACAACCTCCAATAGAGTCAGCCACTTCATCACACTCAAGTGATTGCTGCATTGGCCTGTCAGGCTGCACCCACTGCGTGTGTGTGTGTGTGTGTGAGCATCTTTTACAAACTGCAGTGTCCTTGCCACAACATGCACAGCTCAGCTTGGGCATGTGGAAATAGATTTAGTCCGCTCCCCCAGCGTCGATGATAAGTCACCAGAGCTGGCCTGGGACACTCACTCAAGTCCCATGAGGCAACCTCTCCATCTAAACAAAACTTGACCATAACTTGACATTGAAAACTCAGTACATGAGCTTCAGAAAGCTCAAAATCTGATCACTTTGCTCTTTAAAGTGCCCATGTTTTATACTTTTCCTGCTTCCAAGTCCATGTGTAAATGTTTGGAAGCCTGTGCACCCCAAGTTAAGCAACATGTCACTGAGTGAAAGTGAAAGTTAACATCCTCTACAGACAACGAACTTATAAAACATTTTAATGCACTTATTTATTTTGTTTATTTATAATTATTACAACTTAAAACATAACACAGTTATTAAGTTATAAAGTGCCAGTTATGTCACAGGCCATGCTTTATATTTTAGGGCGTTTCATCTTAGCTAAACCCAGGATAGGGCACCAATTCATCGCTGAGCACACACACATACCAGCACAATTTAGAGAACCCAGGTCACCTATGTAAACTCCACCCAGATGATGACTCGAACCCAAGACCTCAGTGCTGAGAGGTGAATGTGCTGTCAAACCACCATGCCTTAATAATAATAATAATAATACTAACAATAATAATAATAATAATAATAATAATAATAATAATAATAATAATAATAATAATAATAATAATAAATAAATAAATAAATAAATAAAAATAATAATAATACAATAATAATAATAATAATAATAATAATACTAACAATAATAATAATAATAAAAATAATAATAATAATAATAATAATAATAATAATAATAATAATAATAAATAAATAAAAATAAATAATAATAATAATACAATAATAATAATAATAATAATACTAACAATAATAATACATTTGAGGCATTTAGCAGACGCTTTTATCCAAAGCGACTTACAATTGGTGGTTAGGTGCCTTGCTCAAGGGCACTTCAGTCGTGACCTACCCGGGGATCGAACCGGCGACCTTCAGGTCACCAGACCACATCCTTAGTCACTAAGCCATGGCTACCACAGCTATAATAATAATAATAATAATAATAATAATAATAATAATAATAATAATAATAACAACAATAACAACAACAACAACAACAACAACAACAACAACAACTTATTTGACATTACCTTAAATTTAGCATATAACAAACTGTGTAGAGGGTGTTTGCAAAATGATGTGACTGCAAAGGTCTGTGTCATAATTCATTTCTTATGAAATTGCCTTATACAGCTTCTGACTGACTGGTCATTTACTTTCCATCGAGACTGTATGAACAGTGAGTGAAGAGCTCTGATTGTGTTTAGTGTAAAAGGTGATATCCCATGTTGGATGTAGTGTGTGCTGTTAAACGATGGATGGCAATCCTTTATCCATTACTTGTGCTTTACTGCTAAAGCAACTTTACATTTGAAGTTGGGAGAGTAAAAAAAACTCATCAATGCAGGTTACCCTCCCCACCCCAACTGTTTATACATGGCCTCTATTCTCTTTAGCCAGTCTGTGCTCTTCCTCCACCAGAGAAGAGCTTATCAATACAGCAGCAGGATAAGAGGCAGGAGATTTATAGCACTCTCGCCCAGGAGAGAGAGCCACAGCACACACAGAGCCATTCCTCATCCAGATCCAGTGCTTTATGGGTGCGCACTCACTCACTCTCCCTCCCTCTCTCTCCTTCTTTCTGCCTCTCCCTTTCTTTCCCTTTCTCTTACATTCTCTCTCTCCATTCTCTTTCATTCTGTATGTCTTTCTCTTTCTTTCCCTTTGGCTTCCACTATCACTCCATTCTCTTTCTCTCACTCCTTATATGCACATTTAAAATGGATTTAAAAGTACATTGTGTGTGTGTGTGCGTGTGTGTGTGTGTGTGTGTATAGAGGGGTTACCCTGCATTGCAGAAGCATTGATTCCTTCAGGTCTTCACAGTAAAGGCCAGACGCAGAGGATGAGGAATGAAAGGCCAATCACTGGCTCTGCAGTGTGTGTGTGTGTGTGTTTATGCTATTCTGACACACCATCTACCACTTCTACAAGCTTGGTCCACCTGCTCATTCATGGTTTCTTCTGAAATCAAAGGTATTAAATGAGTTTATTCTGCGTTTATTGGAGTAACTGTCTCTTCTTTCCAGAGAAGACTGTCTATTAGATTTCTGAGCATTGCTCTGAGGATCTGTTTGTGTTTAGCATTAGTGAGGTCTGGAATGTTGGATTATCACCAAAACACCTCAATCCCATCTCCCCAACTGTATTGGATGGAGCGGCATCATCATTCACAGTTCCACAGCTCAGTGCTACTTACAGTAGCTGTCAGCATTCATTAGGATGTCCACAAACATTGGACACTTACTTCTGATTAACATACCAGTCATTTCCATCCAAATACGTCACCAAAACTTCTCTTAACCTTCAGACAGCAGCAGGGCTGGTAGGAGACTGACCGTAGATCAGATTTCATCGTCACTAAACCGATTCTATCAGAGTCTGATATCCAAGATGCCAAATGATTCTCTTACTTTAATTATTAAGTAATCAACTCTTACTGTGTCCTAAACCACACACACTCGGCTCTGAGACCTTTAGTAAGATCTGTATGTTGTTAGAATTGTTTGAGGGAAGGCATGTTGAGGCAAACGAGTCATTAAGGACAGTGGTTCTCAACTTTTTGCAAGCTGGGCCCCCCTCACACTGGTTCAATGTGGTTGGCCCAGCTTCTAACCCCTGACAAACATCCCCCCCTAATGTGTGTATATATAGACCTAGGCTAGGTTATTATTGTTAGGCCTGCAATCATATTATTATTATTATTAATAATAATATTATTATTATAATCATCAATAGTGGTAGGTAAGCCTATTATCATTACTAGACTATTGTTATAATTGGCAGTAGCAAGAGACTTCATGTGAAATTATTATTATTATTATTATTATTATTATTATGTAAATATATGATATATATTTGTTTTATTACTACTAGGCGTAAGAGTAATTTCTCCATTTTTGTTTGTAAAATAATTAGTTTTTTTTCTCAGTTGGTTTTAATAAAGTTTATGGTGTGTGTGTGTGTGTGTGTGTGTGTGTGTGTGTGTGTGTGTGTGTGTGTGTGTGTGTGTGTGTGTGTGTGTTAGACACATGTGGCTAAACAGCTAACTGCATGCCTAGCAATTAAAAATTAAACTATCTATGGCTGATATAGGAAGTCTTTATAAATACCTTATTGTGTTGTTAGTCTTTAAAAAGACTGTTTTAAGGGATAAGCGTTTAGATGTATAACAGCAGAGCTCACAAGCAGACTTTTATATAGAAGTGACGTCACGTCGGTTCAGAATGCTGCTCTCCGATTGGTGGATTTGAAATGAAACTGTGGTTGATTTGTTTGCGTTTTAATAATCCAACCGCTTACATTTCAAAGGGGGCGGGGCATTTACTGCATCTCCTTAGTACTAATAGTCAATGAGTCCAAGATGTTTCGTGATTTTCAGGGTCCACATGCTCGCACCCCCCTCGGAAGTGACCGCGCCCCACTAGGGGGAGCGCCCCCCCCCCCGGTTGACAACCACTGATTTAGGTGATTATAGGGTTACATTGTTTGTTAGCAATGTTTGCGTCACGTCTCATGAGGTTGACTACATTCAGTTTAATAAATTGTTAGTAAAACTATAAATATGATATTTGATTGAAACATATTGACTTTTAAGTCAATAGTAGTAACCCTATCATAGATTTAGACTAAACCCAATGATATTGGGCTGCCTGTACTGCTGATGGAACCAGAAACACAAAGAAACGTACACACAGAGGAGCCGAAATAACAGGAAAACTCTGTGCTGATGTCATGAGGCCCTGAACAGCAGATGCCAGTTTTAATCATGGGTTGTGTATGAGCTCATTGAGGCCATATGTGTGTATGTCTGCATTGATAAGGTGGGCTCTGGAGTCAGCACCTGCAGACCCCCACAGTCAGACAACGTCTTCTACAACATCCAGAGCACTTAACCCTGAAGGTCAGCAGATCTGTCCTGCCTGGAGCTCATACTGTGAGCTAACATGTTTAAGACATTATTCAATGCATCATGAGCCTTATGTTCCTGATTCATGCACTAAACAGCATGTACTTACACTGTACCATGGGGTCTCAGTAACTAGTGAGCTGCCTTGCTCCCTACTACCAATTTAGGTATCTGTCACACTGAGAGCCCACAGAGAGGGCCGACAGAGACACGTGCAGTTGACATCACTTTCCTCTGCCAACAGTGATCAAGAAGGCAGTTTACAGAAAGATCCACTCAAGGGCAGCCTGCTCCAAAGGCTCCAACGGTGCCTCACACCGAGCATTTAACACCACTGGGAAGTCCCCAATCATACAAGTCAGAATCAGCCTCTTTGCTCCTGACAAGAATGCGGATACCAGCTCCTGGGAGTCAAATGAAATTCCATCGGTTGACGCCAATGCAGCAGACACTTCAAGCATTAAGATGGATCTCCTCCCTTCATTCAGCCGTATCTGCACAAAAGGTAACACCACACGCGTCCAACAAAAGTATGAGTCAATGTCTTGACCACTGCGCCAATGCACAAACATTTTCCATTTCCCATCATACAGGGCGTGTGTGGATGGAGCACTGGAACTGTCGAGTTTTCAGTTGGATTTGGATTCTAGCTCAGCATGAGGCCTGAGAGTCGCAGCCACAGCTAAGCTGCAACAGAAGAAGTGGAAATTATGGTTGGCATGGCCACCATTGGGATATGAACACTTGATGCCATTCCAGATGCCATCTGTCTAGGAGGGCTAGAGTGACTGGCAAAAGGGGGAAAAACATAAAGTAGGGTGTTTGACCAGTCAGTTCATCCCCAACAGACACCTTTACTAATATGTCAATTGGTTCTTCTACTGATGGGTGGGGCTTCTATACTACAATCACCATACTGATCATAATGGGCTGTTCCATTCATATTTCAACCAGTGATCAGTCTCCTCTTTATGTAATGTCTCTGATATAACTCGGTATTACAGTAGAGCCAGTCACAGAGCCTTGTAAACAAGAACCAACTCAAGGGCCCTTGTGGCAAACTGTGTCAACTCTGGAAACAAGTATCACAGTAGAGTGCTATTTCAATCCAGAGAAGACAAAGTGCAACTAAACAGCTTGAGGTAATCATTCATGGGCATGACTTCTTTGGTATACACTCTGGCACAGAAGAGATTACAATACCAGTCAAAGGTTTGGATACACCTTCTCATTCAATGTTTTTGTTTTTTCCTTCATTATAAATGAACACTGAAGTCATCCAGACTCTGAGTGAACACATACAGAATCATGTAGTAAACTTAAAAGTGTTAAACAAACCAAAACATGTTTTAGATTTTACTTCAAAGTAGACACACAACTGATGTCTCAAACACATTAAGAGGCAAGAAATGCAAGTCATGAACTCTTGACAAGACACAACTGTTAACTGAAAGCCATTCCAGGTGACTACCTCATAAAGCTGACTGAGAAAATGCCAAGAAAGCTGCATCTAAGCAAGAGGTGCCAACTGTGAAGAATGTCAAATATAAACATATTCTGGTTTGTTTACTTGTCTGTTTACTAAAAAAAAACACTGAATGCCCAGAAGGTGTCCAAACATTTGACAGGTAGTGTACATACAAAATTAAAACACCCCCTGGCATGAAACATAACTGGAAATTCATACCTCAAATGCTAAGATGAACATAAGCACGCTTCAATTACACTTCATTCCTCGGTTGTTCAGTAATCTCTAATAAACTGCTTACGTGGTATCTGACACTGTTAACCCGATACATTATCTAATGGACAAAGTAATTGCATCTGAACTGCATTAAATTGTCTGAAGTTTGCTTCTTAGAGCTATGAGCTCATATAGGAAGTTCATACCCCAGACATTAGCATGTCTAACTGCATGCGTAAATCATCTCACACTTACCTCAGACCATATTGACTGGCCTGCTAATGTGGTTTCTGACACCATCTGACATACTGTTATTTATAAAAGTGGAGAAAAAGTACAGATATTTGTGTTGTGGCATCAAATTGCATTTATAAGCAATCACAGAGACATCTGTAGTTGTTTAACAAGTGCACGGGTGCCAAAATAGTCTGTCTCTTTTGTGTCAGAATCATCTGTAGTGTGGAGTGATACAGGTCACACTTCTTCACACAGCGGGGTATCAATCTCACTGTTTACTAAGAGTGTGTGACCTTCAGTCTGAGAGATGGCTGTGTAAGCGTATCTGCCATGCTGTGGTCTACATAGCTTGTGAATGTGTGTGTGTGTGTGTGTGTGTGTGTGTGTGTGTGTGTGCGTGCGCAGGTTGTGTTTGTAAGGCAGATGATCTGGACTCTTCATATTTAGATCTCTTTGATTAAATAGTCTTTTTATGTGAAAGCAAATAAAGAATTTAAAAGTGTGCATGTGTTATAATTCTCCCTGGTGGGGACTGAAAGTCTTCATAATGATAGGAATACATGTCAGATCTGTAAAAGTGGAGACATTTTGCTGGTCCTCACAATCTTCTCATTTTCATTACAAACTTTTTTATTAAATTTAAAGAGCAGAAGCTGACCTCTGGTTGCGGAGGTCAAGTTTAAGTTTAGGTTTATTTTTACTTTGTATTACACAAATGAATGCAATGTCATCATTAATATAGTACAGTGGTACCTCTACTTACGAGCATCCCTACTAACGAGTATTCCAGGTAACGAGTCGAGATCTCTGAATATTTTTGTTCCAGGTAATGAATAAAATTCCAAGTAGCCTAAATTAGTTCAAGTATGCCAACCGCTAGGGGCGCTGCAGTCGTAGCATCCCCTAGATGCTAGCGTAGAAGAAGAGGGCAGTCATTACCTTTGACCGCTGTCCAGTGAAAGTGAAAGTGCTAGTGAAAGTGACGCTAAGGTAGCAAAAGGTAGTGAACAAGAAAGTTAGATAAATTTTACTTTTACTTTTCATATGATAAGTGTAACCATGCCATACACGTATGCCCATCCTCCTGTCCTCCTTAGTTGCCAGCCTACACGAGCACCGTTGTCATCTCGTTTAGTTTTAAAAAACCCATATAAACACATTATTTAGCATATTAAAGTATACTGTATATTGGCCGGCTGACACGGATTAATCAGTTTTACATGTATTCTTATGGGGAAAATGCATCCAGCTAACGAGGAAACCAGCTAACGAGCTCGGCTCCTGCACGGATTAAACTCGTAAGTAGGGTTACCACTGTACTACCAAAGTGTGTTTGTGTGTATGTATTAGGTTTTTGCCATGTTGTGGGGACCTGCAATATAAATCATGAAGTTTGAAGGTGAAGACATGTTTTGAGGTTAAGATTAGAGTAAGTCTATTTTATATCCCCACAATTCATAGAAACAAACGTGTGTGTGTGTGTGTGTGTGTGTGTGTGTGTGTGTGTGTGTGTGTGTGTGTGTGTGTGTATACTCCTGACTTTGTAGCCCAGTCACTGACCAACAAAACAGTCCTGACCAAAAATGAGTAGAGTAGTCAAAAATTGCACTTAATTGTATTTAACTTTACATGATTAACACACATTCAAAGCCAACAACTAGATCTGAGCACTCTGCATGTCTAAAACACAAATATAAACTGCTGCATGACTCTGAGGTACATCTTGTCATCTGGTAGCTTCCGGCATGAAGTAAATAAAAGCTCTTTTTCATTTTTAGATGGCAAGCATCTCATTCACTTCAGCTGAAATGTGTTAAACCACGCTGACGTTTCTCCACAAGAGGGCACCACTAGGTCTCAAGTTGGCTTTGTGTAGATCAGTGAAAGAGAGAAAAACAGAAAAGATCTCCGGAATATGTTTATATCTAATCATTACCTGTCAAAGTGCTACACACATTTTAGGACAAAATAACAAATTGCCATTTTTAGAAAATCAGCATCAGTCATTTATTTTTAAACAATCAGTCTGTGGTTATGAGTCTAATACACAAAAACACACCAGTCAGTTGTAGCAGAGTGCAAAACAATTATCAAGGCCAAAGCATGTGATTTAACATCCAAAAGGGCATGAAAACAGGGTACCTGGTGAAGGGTGGTAGTGTCTCAGAAACCTCTAACTTTGTGGTGTGGTCTAAAGCCTCATAGTGAATGTGTGATGAGATTGGACTACTTGTACATTAAGTGCCTCCCAACAACATAACAGTGGTGCCCCACGGGCCACTGATGTCAGAAGGGAATAACGACTCCTGCAAGTGGTACAGAATGCTCTGCTGCAGTTGGAACAGGCACGAGAGCTGATAAAATGGACAATGAGTGTAAAAGGATGTGGTTCTAATGTGATGATGTAGGTTCTAAAATTAAGTGTACATAAATGCATGGATGGTTGATGCTAATACTACTACTACTACTACTAATACTACTAACAATAATAATAATAATATGTGTAGATATAAGAAATCTAATGAAGTGGATAGTAAGTAAGAGATATACTCCCGTTCATGAACTAGATTAAAAATAATTTTAAAAAATGTAAATAATTTTAAAAAATTAAAAATTGGGTCCCGAGTGGCTCAGCAGCCTAAGACGCTGACACTATGACCAGAGGATCGTGAGTTCGAATCCCAGTCATGCTGTTTACCATCAACAGCTGAGGCATAGAGAGCAAAATTGTCTGTGCTCTCTCTGGGCGGGTACAGATGGCGATCTCCCTACCCATCACTCTCACATTGCAATGTCTGCTGGCTCAGGCGTCTACTGATTCCATCCATCCATCCATCCATTATCAACCGCTTTATCCGGGGCCGGGTCGCGGTGGTAGCAGTCTGAGCAGGGAAACCCAAACCTCCCTCTCCCCAGACACCTCCTGCTCCGATCATACAGGGACCGGACAGCCCTTAACAAAGGGCCCCGGACTCCATACTCCCGAAGCACCCCCCACAGAATACCACGAGGG